>JAVKPL010000400.1:0-147282 GCA_032173675.1 Gastrolobium villosum
CCTCAAAATCAGAATATACCTGTCTCGAAACTCTGGATACTGCCGGAGAAGCTCGTCCTCTCGCTCCCAGGTACACTCCTCAGGAGTTCTTCCTGACCATTGCACTTTGACCATCGGAATGATCTTGCTCCTCAACTGCTTCTCGCCACGATCGAGAATCTTGAGTGGTCCGACAGGAGTCTTTAAGTTCTCCCGAACCTCCACATCATCCGGTTGCACCACGTGCGAAGGATCCGCCACGTACTTCCGAAGCTGAGACACGTGAAACACGTCGTGGATGTTGGCTAAGTTTGGAGGCAAGGCAAGTCGATAGGCAACAGGTCCTACTCTACCAAGGATCTGGTATGGCCCAATAAATCGCGGGCTCAACTTCCTCACTCCGAGTGCTCGTCCAACACCGGTGACAGGTGAAAGCCTCACAAACACGTGCTCACCCTCACTGAACTCCAGTGGACGATGCTTGACATCGTAGTAACTCTTCTGGCGATTCTGCGCCTGCTTCAGCTTCTCTCTGATCATCTGGATCTGCTGGGTAGTATCTTGAACAAAGTCCAAGCCAAACAACTCTTTATCCCCAACCTCAGACCAGCAGGTAGGTGTACGACACCTCCTACCGTACAACGCCTCAAAGGGTGCCATGCCCAGGCTAGCATGGAAACTGTTGTTATACGAAAACTCCACTAAAGGAAGGTACCTATCCCATGCCGAGCCTTGCTCCAACGTGCAAGCCCGCAACATGTCCTCCAAGGTCTGGATAGTCCGCTCAGTCTGTCCATCAGTCTGAGGGTGATAGGCTGTACTCAGTCTCAACTGCGTACCAAAAGCTCCCTGCAGCGCCTCCCAGAACCGAGATGTGAACTTCGGGTCCCTATCACTGATGATACTCTCGGGCACCCCGTGAAGCCTCACGATCTCGCGAACGTACAGTCTGGCCAACTGCTCTGTAGTGAAGCTCACCTTCACTGGAAGAAAATGGGCAGACTTCGTCAGTCTGTCCACAATGACCCATATCGAGTCACAGCCAACCTGAGTCTTCGGCAAACCCACAACGAAGTCCATGGAAATGCTCTCCCATTTCCACTCTGGAATCTCAAGAGGTTGAAGTTTACCAGACGGCTTCTGGTGCTCGATCTTCACTTTCTGACAAATCAAACACTTGGACACGAAAACAGCAACATCTTTCTTCATGCCCGGCCACCAGAAGCTCTTCTTCAGATCTTGATACATCTTTGTAGCACCAGGATGGATAGAAAACTGGCCCTTATGGCCTTCTGCCATAACCTCATCAGTCAACGGACCTCGAGGAACCACAATCCTCTGCTGAAACATCAGAAGTCCATCCTCATTCCAAGACACACCGTCTTGGTTCTTCACATAATCCAGGCACTCTCTCTGAACTTGCGCCTCTTTGATCTTTTCCAACAGCTCGTTCACAACGTTTGCTGCCTCCAACTCGAAAAGTGCACTCTCGCACGGAGTGGTCACTGCCAACTTCCGAAACTTCGCAACCACATCAAAGTTACAAAGTAACGTACTAGGCAAACTCCCGGATTTCCGGCTTAAAGCATCGGCTACCACATTGGCCTTACCAGGATGGTACTTCAGCTCAAAGTCGTAATCCTTCAGGAATTCCATCCATCTTCTCTGCCTCATGTTCAACTCTTTCTGGTCAAACAGATACTTCAAGCTCTTGTGGTCACTGAACACCACAAACTGCATACCGAACAGATAATGCCTCCAAATCTTGAAAGCAAACACGATCGCAGCCAGCTCCAAATCATGAGTCGGGTAATTCTCCTCATGCGGTTTCAACTGCCTCGAAGCAAAAGCAACTGCTCTACTGGACTGCATCAACACACAGCCCAGCCCCTTACCAGAAGCATCACAGTAAAGCTCAAACTGCTCCTCAGGATTAGGAAGGACCAACACTGGAGAAGTAGTCAGTCTCTCCTTCAACTCCTGAAAGCACTCCTCACACTCGTGAGTCCACACAAATGGAGTCTCCTTCCGAGTAAGACGAGTCAAAGGGAGAACCATCGTAGAGAAACCCTTGATGAACCTCCGGTAATAACCTGCCAAACCCAAGAAACTCCTCACTTCCGTAACTGTCTTGGGCCTCTCCCAATCCAGTACGGCCTCGATCTTGTTGGGATCCACTGCAACTCCATCAGCTGAAATCACATGCCCCAAAAACTTGACTGATTTGAGCCAAAACTCACACTTAGAAGGCTTAGCATAAAGCTTTTTCTCCTTCAAAACTTGCAGAACAATCCTCAAATGCTTCGCATGCTCCTCCTCAGTCTTGGAGTAAATCAGAATGTCGTCAATGAAGACTATCACAAACTGATCCAGAAACGGCTGGAAAATCCTGTTCATGTAATCCATGAACACTGCCGGCGCATTTGTGAGTCCAAAAGGAATCACTAAATACTCAAAGTGACCGTATCTCGAACGAAACGCGGTCTTCGGGACATCCTCCGGCTTCACCCGAATCTGATGGTATCCGGACCGGAGATCAATCTTAGAATAAACGCAAGCGCCCCTGAGCTGATCCAACAGATCATCAATCCGAGGAAGGGGATACTTGTTCTTGATCGTCACCTTGTTCAACTGCCGGTAATCGGTGCACAATCGCATTGTCCCGTCCTTCTTCTTCACAAAGATGACCGGTGCTCCCCAAGGAGACACACTCGGCCGGATGAAATCTTTCGCTGAAAGATCCTCAATATGCTTCTTCAGCTCAGCCAACTCCGGTGGCGACATCCGATAAGGAGCTAAAGAAATCGGCCCCACACCAGGCAACAAATCAATGGAGAACTCTATCTCCCGCTGTGGCGGAAACTCAGGAATCTCCTCAGGAAACACCTCCAGGAATTCCCCCACCACAGGAATGCTAGTGATATCCTCCTGTGTCCCACTCACCAAACCTCCCAACATGACATATCCGTATGCCCCTGCTCTCAAGGCCCTCCTAGCCTGCAGCACTGAAATAAATGGCGAGGAACTAGCTGTGGAATCACACGGAGACATCACCACTCTCTTGGCACAACAATCAATCAATGCACAGTTTCTGGACAACCAATCCATGCCCAGAATAATCTCTAGGTTGGCCATCGGCAATCCTATCAGATCTACCGAGAAGTCACGGCCATCCCACTGAAACGCTACATCGCGATGAACAGTGGAGGTCAAACATTTTTCTCCGGTGGCGGTGGTCACCCGCAGCGGTGGAGAAAGCACAGACATGGGCAGCTCAAGCCCCAAAGCAATCGGGGTTGCCACAAACGAATGCGTAGCCCCGGAATCAAACAATACATCAACAGAAGAATCACCAATAGACACGGTACCTCTAACAAGGTTCGGAGCGCGGTCCGATTGCTGCCTATCCAAGGTGTACACTCGCCCCGAAGCAGGTGGCAGTGTAGGTGCAGAAGTAGTAGCCATCGGAACCATCTGCAAAGGAACTGCCCGAACAGCTGCAGCTCTCGCCGTCGACGACGGACAGTCTCTGGAGAAGTGGCCCTCCTTGCCACACTGGAAACAGATCAGCTGACCAGAAACACAACGACCAACATGCTCCTTCCCGCACCCCGCACACCTCGGAGTGGAAGGAGGCCTGACTGAACTCCCCTGCTGTGAAGCGGCTCTCTTGAACTGACCAGGCGCCTGCCTAGTCGCCAACTGCTTGCCCTTGCCCTTTCCAGCAAACTTCCTGTCCTTCCAGGATGTAGGAGCAGGAGTAGAAACAACAGTCCCCTTGGTCTCATCGACCTTGGCCCTCTTGGCCTTGCTTGCCACGCAAACATCCTCAATGTCCTTACACTGCTGAACCAGTGTACCAAAATCCCTCGAAGCAGCTCCAGCAATGTGCTCGGCAATCACCTCACTAAGTCCTCTGCGGAACTTAGCAGCCAGAAACGTCGGAGTAGGAGGAACCATCCGGAAGTGTGCAAACTTCACCAGCTCATTGAACTTGGCCAAGTACTCATCTACAGTCATCGAGCCCTGAACCAAACGATCAAATTCCCCCTGTTTCCTCTCCTGAGCATCGAAGGGAAAGTATCTGCCCAAGAAGCACTCCTCAAAGAATGGCCATGTCATAACACGACCCTGCATCCTGAAAGCTCGAGAGGTGTTCGTCCACCACTCATGGGCATCGCCCTCCAGCATATAAGTCGCGAACATCAGCTTCTGGGGGTCAGTACACTGCATGACCTGAAATATCTTGTCCATCGATTGCAGCCATCTCGCCGCAGCAATAGGATCTAAAGACCCCTCAAACACAGGTGGCTTATGCTTCCTGAAAGCATTCAGCCGACGATCAATAGCATCACGATCCCCAGCAGGCTCTGCCAAGGTCTCCACTGACTCAGCAACATGAGCAGCACTGCCAATCTGGCTATGGCTCCCCTCCCGATTACTAGGTGGAGGCGGCGGCGGCGGTGGCGGTGGAGCCTGGCCGACAGCAGGACCAGCCCTCAACTCCTCCAACATGACTCTCATCATTGTCATGTTCGCCATCCTGTTCGCCTCGAGGACTTCTTCAGTGGTCCTCCGGTTCGCTTCACGAACCTCAGCTGCGGCTATCCGGTTCGCCTCGCGAACAGCTTCCATCATTGCCGCGTTGGCCTGTCTAATGGCCTCCTGATCGGCTACTCTAGCCGCCTGCATCTCAGCCAATGCAGCCAAGACAGGATCGGGTTGATCCTCTAACGTGTCTCGTGTTCTCCCGGATCTTACCATGACTCTGCACAAGTTACACAATTTATGAGTTGATCAAGCCCACGCAGTGTGGTCACATATGCATTATCATAATAACATTCGACGGAGTAAACACATAAGACAGACACAACCAAACAACCTAGCAATTGCAATACATACAGGCTTTTCCCTCGAACCATTGCTCTGATACCATAAATGTAACACCCCGTATATATCCGGTAATGTTATCATACTATCGTATTAAGCTGCGCTTAATTAAAAATGCGGAATATCTTTTTCTTTTCAATTATGATGCCATTATCATTACCAACTTGCTTATTAACAGTTAATAAAAACATTGCCTGTATGTAATTGCAATAAAACAGCTAACTAAAATACCTCATTAATTAAAAACATAAGCATAAGTCTCTAGTCACGGAACTACAACACGTAGACCGGACCAACTAATCAGTTTATACAACTCAGCTCAAAGTACTAACATAAAGTGACATGGACAAACCCCATGCTCACGCAAATAAGGCAACAAAGCCCAACATCAGTCTCAACATTAACAAAACAATAATAACGGTGCGGAAAACATAAACAGCATCCAGTCCAGTCATGCTATCAAATAAGCATTCCCCAAACGTGGGGTGAGATCTCTAAACAAGAAATCTCAGTAAGACAAGGGGTCCTCAAGGATCTTCCACCCCAAGCTCACTTACATGTGCAATATAAGTTTAAAAGCAGTTCATCAATATCAGTTCTAAAATAATGCAATGCAGCAGATAATCATGTCATGTGTGTCAATACTATTCTACTGGCCAGAGAAATGCAGGAATACGTCTATCTTCTACATATAGTGCAAGACGCCACTTGTATCCACCCCGGATCACCGTATTGTATGACGCCACATACTCAGGCTTACCGTCCAGATGGAACAACACATGCATATTAAAAGCCATTACATGTAAAGTTCAATCAACATTTCATATTTTCAAAAGCATGTAACACAGCATGCATATACCATGTATGGAAACGAACCACACATGGCTAAACTCAGAAAGCTTACCTTACAAGCTAACACCCAAGCCAAGAGTCCACAAGCTCACAGCCCAAACACAGCAGAACACAATATGTTATGGACCAATATTATATCAATAATTATGCATCGCAAGTTAAAAGACAACGCCTTTCCTTTACGTTTTCTCCATACAAAGCCATAAGCCCTTAATCACTTGATTCTGACTTAGTTCATTAATTACAGAAGCCTAACTTCCTTAATCAAGGGTCCACAAACCCCCCAATTGCTTACTGTATGCACAGGAACCACTGCTTTGGCAGAATATCCGGATATCTCATTGGAAATATCAGGATATCCCGTATCAGGATATCGCACTCGAAATATCAGGATATCCCAAGGATATCTCACTCGAAATATCAGGATATCCACCCGGAGCCTCAGAATATCAGGATATCCAATATCCGGATATCTCACTCGAGATATCAGGATATCCCATATCCGGATATCTCACTCGAGATATCAGGATATCCCATATCCGGATATCTCACTCGAGATATCAGGATATCCAATATCCGGATATTTCGCGACAGAATGCAGTTTCTGCATTTCGCGAAGATATCCTTCCAAGGTTCCATTTTTAACACTTCAACACGTTAAAGCATGCATTTTTAGACCCACTTTGGTTAACATTACAGTTGGTTACTTACATAACCCATTTACATGCAAAGATAACACCTTTAACCCATAAAAACACATGATCAAGGTTGGTATAACTCACCAAAGGCTTGAAACAGAAAATGGAGGTGCTCTTGGAGCTAACAACCAGCTCCCTAGGCTCTGACTTCACACCAAACGAAAATACCTTCACAAAGGTTGGTTCTTTCACCAAAAGATGACTCCTTGGCACCACAAATGCCAAGTCAAAGGTTCAAACTCCTTCCAAACCCAAGGTCCGAAACTCACTCCCTCACACACCCTTCACAACTCAGAAATGCAACTCTAGTGTTTCCCAAAGCTTTAATGCACACACCCAAGGTGTTAATTGTGAAGAAAAGAGAAGAAAGGCTACAAGGGAAGCCACACAAGGGTGGAGAAGGCCAAAGGCAACAGCCACCAGCTGCACTCACGTAAGAAAATTTGATGCCTAGGGTTTTGTGCCCATAATAGGCATATTTATAGCCAAAACATTAAAACACACAGTATTAGCTTTAATTGCTACACTTAGCATTTTAATCCCAAACTTTGGAATCTTAACCTACTCGATTTTACAAGAATTATCATATTTTTATATTATTTTTCTGAGCACCATTTCGGTACGCGCTTTTCCATAGCCAGTATCAGTTCTGGCATCAGATTTCATTATTTTGACTTGAAACTCGTTTTACAAGTCCTACATATTATTCTAGTAATTATCATGCATTTATAATAATTTTCCGGGATACTTTTTCGGTACGCATTTATACCGACTAGCAGAACCGGTATCTGCACTTTTCTTCCGAAAAGCGACTTTCAGCATTCTTACCCACTAATTATAATTATTAAAGCCTCATAATAATTATTAGGGTCAATTATGGAATTATTTCCTAATTATCACAATTAATTCATTAATTATCTTAATTAGCGGTGCGGGTTCTTACACGTACAGAAGGAAGTATCGTATAGGGCAATACAGAATAACCCATTTACTAATAATATTAGTGACGCATCATTATCGGAGGGATGGAACTCGACTCATCTACCGAAATATGATGGAAGCCAAGATCTAGAGGTCCACCTTGACTCATTTGACACCGATATATACGTGAAAGGGATTGACGAGCCATTCTTTCCCTTATTTTTGCTTCAACCCTAACTAGAGTAGCAAACAAATGGTTTTCCAGGTTGCCGCCAAATTCCATAGGGTTCTTCAAAAAATTCGCGAACAAATTCCTCCTGAATTGTGCCACCAATAAGAAGCATCCAATGTCCGAATTCACATATGGAAAGGTCATGCATGAGCAAAAATCTGGTGAGATCTATTTATAAAAATTTGGTGACAATGCTGGAGGAATTTAGAGCTCGATCAAAAAAATACTTAGAGGTAGAGTAAATGGAGTTGGAAAATACTACAATGAAAGAAACAAGGGGATGCAGTCTGCAAAGAAAGAGCCCGACTAGAAGATAAAATGACAGGTCAGGAAACAAGAGACAATATGAATTCAAAGGAAAAAGCTCAGATGACCGACCTCTTAGAGGGAGGTATGAAAAATATGCCTTGCTGAACTTTCTACAATCCCAGATTTGGAGGGGAGTTGTATTGGCCGAGATGAAGAAGCGGATAGGCCAAGGCCAATTTTCAATATGGGTAAGCTTGACTGCTCAAGATATTGTGCCCTTCACGATAGATCCGGCCACATCACTAATGAGTATTGGGACCTCCAGGAAGCAATAAATAAGCATATCAAGGAAGACAGGTTACGCCAATACTTGATCAGAACACAGAGATGGAAGAATGGCAAGAGGAAACAGAGGGGTCGCGGTAACAGTCATAGCTCGTCAAAAGAAAGGGAAAAGAGGGGACAACAAAGGCAAGATATCTGAGTCCAATAGTGACAAGTTCCCAGAAGCCGAGTTTGATTATAATGTTATCAGTGGAGCCTTGGGCGGTGGAGGTGACACGAATAGCGCAAGGAGAAAGTACCTCAAGGAAGTTCTCTCAATCAAAGATTGGCAAAAGTATAAAGAAGATTCTAGCAAGCCGTAACCCCATTGATATATTTTACTAAGGAAGAGCTAAATGAAGTGGTGTCAGGGCATGTAGATGGAATGGTTATCACCAGGACCTTGGTGAATTATTGAGTAAAAAAGATATTCATAGACCCCAGCAGTTGTGCAAATATCATTCTCTGGGATGCATTTAAGAGGATGAACATAGATGAGTAAGAATTGAAACAAAGTAAAACTATATTGAAATCCTTCTATGGAGAGATCACCCCACCAAGACGGTATATAGAACTCAAATTGACCCTGGGAACCAATGAGTCATTTAAGTCGGCCCAAGTAAGATTCATTGTGGCCGACTTTCCATCCCCTTACAATATAATTTTGGGAAACCAACCACCCACCAATTGGACATGCTTATATCCGTAAAACATCGTAAGCTAAAGATGGTGAACAGCAAGAACGAGGTCATAACCATCAAAGGAGATCAGAAAGAATCAAGGTAATGTTGTTATGAAGCAGTAAAAGAGAGTGAGGGTGAACCGAAACTGCTACCCAGGATCCAGGGTGAAGAGAAAGCGGGAAAAAAGGAAGCCATCTGTTAATCAGGACAGCCAGTAAACATGGTTGAGTTAGACATAAGAAAAGAAACGCTCATGTTGAGGCCAGAATAAGAAGACGAGTTGGAAGAACTAGTCTTGGGAGAAAAACCTGGACAATGTATTCATGGAAGTCACCAGAAATCCCGAAGATTGATCCTAAGTTTTGTTGCCATAAGCTAGCAGTTTATCCCGAATCCACCTTGGTGGCTCAAAAGAAAGGAAGCCAGGACTAGAAAGCGGCAGACACTCAACAAACACATGAAAGAACTTTTGGAAGCCGGATTCATAAGGAGATATAATACAACATTTGGTTGGAAAATGTGGTTATGCTTAAGAAGCCTAATGAAAAATGGAGGGACTGCATGGATTATAACATCCCATAAGGTAAATGCCCCAAAGATTCATACCCCATGCCCAACATCAACTAATTAGTGGACAACTCATCCGATTTTCGTTTATTGTCGTTCATGGACACCTACTCCGAATACAACCAAATTCCCTTCCACCCGAATCATCAAGAGAAGATCGACTTTATCATGAAAAGGCAAACTATTATTACAATGTCATGTCATTCAGGTTGAAAATGCAGGGGCAACCTATCAAAGGATGATGAACCGAGTTTTCAAAGAATAGCTTGGGAAGAACATTAAGGTATATATAGACGATATGATCGTCAAGTCGGAAGATCCAATGACACATGTGAAAGACTTAGCATAATGTTCCAGAAGCTCCGAGCTCACCGCATTTGGTTGAACCTGACATAGTGCGCATTCGGAGTCAACACTAGAAAATTCTTAAATTTCATGCTGACTCACAGAGAGATCGAGGCCAACCTCGACAAATGTAGAGTCATATTAGAGATGAAGGATCCAAGAACAAAAAAATTTCAGCAATTGACAAGATGTCTTGTTGCCCTTGCCAGATTCTTATCGCGGTCAGCGAAAAATATGCCTGAAGAAAGAAACAGATTACAAATGGGATTCAGAGTGTGCAGTTGCATTTGGAGAGATAAAGAGATGTTTAGCCGCCCTGCCAATATTGTCAAAAACAGAGCCCTGAGTGACCTTGGTGTTATACTTAGCTATTAAAGAAATAAAGCACGAACAAGAGTTGATTTATTTTTTCAGTCGGGCACTTCAGGGACCCGAATTGAGATACCAGAAGTTGGAAAGGTTAGCTTTTTCCTTACTCACCACATCGAGAAGGATCATGTCATATTTCCAAGGGCATCCAATTATAGTCAAAACTAATCAGCTGGTCTGACAAGTCATCCATAAATTGGATTTAGTAGGATGGATGACAAATTGGGCGATTGCATTGTCGTAATTTGAACTCACTTTTGAAGTTCGACATGTTGTTAAATCTCAAGCTTTGGCCTACTTCGTGATGGAACTTGCCTCGGCTCCTGATGCTCTCCAGCAAGTATACCGATCGCACAAGTAATAAAATGATAAGTAAAGTTCGTCTTCACAGGGATTGGGATCTAATATCAATTAAATTTTCTCTTTAAAGAACGGAAGGAATTCAAATAAGGTTTGTGTGACAAATATTGTCAAATTGATGGATATTGAAAGTAAAAACTTGTTTTTGATTTTTTATTTTGAATAATAAAAATAAGAACAAAGATTGATTTTTGTAAAATATTAAAGAAACATTGCAGCCAGGGTTCATTCACCAAATGATCCCCGCTTTTTACTCCGGATTGATTTACAATAATTATCTATATAATTACTCAGATAAATTATCTTCTAAAAAAGATTTAATAGTTAACCCTCAATTCCTTGCAGGGTTAACCCTTTAATCCCATGAGGAACCCCAATTCCTTGCAATGTTTCTCATTGGATCAAGCAATGAGCGCGATAATTTAAGCATCTACAATCATATAAACGTCTATTCCTAGCACGCATACAGATCGTTATCTTACCCCCTTTCGATATCAAAACCCCAATATTCCTATCTAGGGTTTTGATCCTCAGAATATCCCCAACTATCAGATCGATCAATTCTAACAAAGGGAATATCAAATTCGCACAGAGTAAAGATAAAGATAATTATATAAATTAACAACCATAAATCAATCCTTCGTATCAAGGGTTCACATATGGATCGTGACCCTGACTACAATAAAGAGATCTAGCCAATCAACATCATGATCGCTGATCTAATATTCAACATAAACTAAGATGAAAGATAAAGAAAAATACAAGAACGAGATGAAGAATAAAGAACGCCACAGAGCTGCCTCTTTCTGTCTCCAGGAAAAACCAGATCTGCCTCATCCCAATATCTATCTGACCTAATTCTGTAAAAGGGTCCTTTTATAATATTTTCTTTTCTTTCCAAAAATGCCCCTCAGAAACACGGTACATCCATCCCGCAAACCGGCGCCAGTTGGCGCCGGTATGGCGCTAGTCAGCGCCACGCTACTGCCTGAAATGAAAAATCCGGTACAGAATGTTCGTGAAACGGCGCCATAGTGGCGCCACTAGGCGCCATTCCAATTTCTTCATACTAAAGTGGCGATACTTGGCTCCATTTTGGCGCCAAGTAGCGCCAAGCTACTGGACATTGCGCAGTGTGGTGCTGGTTTGCGCCATGCTTCTGGAACTTGTATTTCTTGGCATCTGTGTGGAATTGTGTTAACAGGCTTTTTATAATTTTCACTTCTTTTTCCTGTAAAAACACAACTAAAAGGTGAATATTATTGACATACAAATAATCAATATAATTAGCAAATATGTATTTAAATTGCTCTCTCATGACTCTATTCTTATCAATTTTAACACAGAAAAACCACACTTGCCAGAGGCACATCAGCTCCCAAAGGAAATCCAGAACACAATTGTTTATGGAAAATCTACATTAACGGCTCATCAAATACCAAGGGAAGTGGTGCTAGAATAATCATTGAAAGCTCGAAAGGAGTATTGATGGAAGACTCCATGCACCTAAACTTCCCTACCTCGAACAACCAAGGAGCACGGAACAAAAAGGATAAAATTTTTCAATGATTCCTGACTCGTTGACCACTCAAATTAAGGGGAAGCTTGATGGAAAAATATTTGAACAAAGTAAGAGAGCTCCTGGTCGATTTCGAAGAAGCAACGACCAGTTATATTCTGTGTAATGAGAATTATAGGGCAGACATCCTATCTAAGCTAGCAAGTACAAAAAACCCGAAAAATCACAGGATGGTAGTTCAACAGAGCATCCTGAAACCAACTTGTGTTATGGTGATCACAACCACAGAAAATTGGAGGCAGTCAATCATTTCCTACTTAGAAAAGGGGATGCTACTAGAGAATCGACTGAAGCAAAAATGTTAGTTCAAAACGCGATATGGTACACTGTGGTAGAGGACGAACTATATAGGAAATGATTTAATTCCCCAATGCTGAAGTGCTTAAGAACAAAATAGGCTGAGTACATCTGAGCCGAGATACATGAAGGGATCAAAGGTTAGCATATGAGAGCGAAGGCTTTAGCTCGGAAAGCACTCCGAGCTGGATATTACTCACCGATTGTGGAAGAAAATGTAAAAGAACACATCAAACATTGTGACAAACCTGCTTTTACTGCTTGGCAAACCTGCTTCCAACAAAAATATGGAGTGAGACTGTGAGAGGAATATTAGAACAACACATTTCCACTATTAGAAAATTCGCGTATAGTGAGGGAAATTTGTGATGGAAAAATTCCCTTGCAAACTGTGACAGAATTTGCGAGGGAAAGACAATTGCGATGGAAAACAGGCCGATTTCCCGTTATTACAACACCGTCACATAATCCGTTGTAGTTCAATCGCAATTCAGTCGCAATTTGTAAGGGAAATTAAATCCCTTGCAAACATCATAAGTCTATGATGGAAACTAGCGAGGGAAAATACTGGCGACGAAAGTTCCCCCGCAAGATCTAAGACAAAAAATTGCAACTAAAAATTCATAATTTCCCACGCCATTTGCGAGGGAGTATATTCCCTGGCAAAATTCAAAAATAACACATAAATCAAGTTTAAAAGGGGCAAGGGCATAAATTGGTCGCCGCATCCTTTGTGGCAGATATTAAGTGCGTGTAGTGACAGTAGTGCCATGTCAGCTAATCATAGGAAATATAAGACTGTTAAAATTTAAGATGTGTGTAAAAATGAATGAAAAGTGAGAAGCAGAGAAAAATGTTTGAAAGATTCCCATTCCAACCAACCTCATCATCATCACTGTACAAATTAAATGAAAAATGACACATGCTTTCGGTTCCACCAAAAAGGGCATTGGTCTTTGTAGTTGGGCTTTAACCACTTAATTAAAAGTCAAGTCCACCCCAATAAAGAAAGCTAGGGTTCCCAATTCAAGATATTCAACAGCTGTAACAGCCCATTGTACACCGGTATTGTTAACATTAATTATGTGATATTAAGCGCAGTTACAATCACAGCAATTCATTTTATAAAAATGCGAGTAAACTTTTTCCGTTTATTACGCGAGCATTTAAAATCATAAAAAACGTAACAAATAAAAGCTGTGACTTTAACTGTAAACTCTTCGCGAAATACTTAATTAAACTACTTTTAAATCTTATATTACTTCTCTCAAGTCACTAAGGGGTTCCCATAAACCCACTTAGCTAATTTATCTCTTTTACATTTTCTACCTATCCGAACATGGTTCGGACTCTGAATTTCCGCGGAAAAATTGCATGGATAAAACCTTTCATCTTTTGATATGTTATTCTATACTCAATTAAATTTCTAGGAAGCTATCACACGAGTTATTTTGATCTCGTTAGCTCCGGATATCGCCGTTTGAAGTTGGACAAGCAAAGCTGATAGCCAACCCAAAAATAGCTCCAAACATCCCTCACTAAATTAATTACTGCAGAAAATCAGCTCAACCAATTTCTCTCAAATTTTTATACAACAAACTAGACACCTCAAGCTTCAATTTGATATATCATACACCTAATTCAACTGAGAAATGAAGCGGGAATAAATTTCCCAAAACCGGTCCAGAACAGCCACATGTGCTGTAAGCAAATGGGCAGTCTATGTTCTCTGCCTTCTCCAGGACGACGCCCAACCCAGACTTCTACCAAATATTACCACAAGATAGAGGACAAACTTTAAAATGGCATATGGCATGTCCCTATCGGACCTCTTTGGAGGGATATATGCTCTCTCGAAGTTCGCCTAATTTACAGAAAATTCGCCAGAGTTTCCTTTGTTTTTACAAAAATCCTTAAATTGCAAATGTATTCTAAGACCTCAATGTACCTAATAATCAATTGGTGTCACACACAAGGACTGACAATGCCTTGGGCACTTACAACCCCATCACAGTTTATAGTTATTACACAAATCGTAACGTATTGCTTACTTTATTAACACTTGACTTATTTCAATCACCAATGTCCAATTACATGCATTTTCAAAGCATACACATAATTATAATCCTAAAATAGGCCTATTGCCCTTTTGTCATATTACATCAAGTATCCATGTACAATTACAACATCCTCATTACATATTACAACTTACAATTAATAACCTTTAATTACAACATAAAGCATAAACTTAAGATGACATATACAACTAGCCTTAGGCAAAATGACATGAACAAATATGACTCTGGATCTCATCCTAAATACATATACAATGTTCATACCCTAAGTCTAGCCTAGGCCCAGTTGCCATCAAAATGCAAAATATAAAATCCTCCAACGACTAATCCTACGGGCTTCTTGCCCGCCGCTCCAGCACCACTGCTACCTCCTGAAATAAAGCCCCTAAGACGGGGTGAGATATACGAATATATCTCAGTAACACAGAGATTCTGGAGAATACTCTGCCCAATGGCTCACTTCGATGCATATAAATAATATAAAATAACATCTTGAAAAATCGGATATAGCAAGGAATTTAGAGAAACTGGAGAACATAGGGATACAAAATACAATGAAGCTGGAATGGTTGCTACCAATACCACGCAACGTCCTACCTAATGGCTCGGCATATAAGTCTACGGGTTTCATCCAAGGAGTGTTCCAAGAACATCTACCCAAGGTACCCCTCCCATCCGTATACACCCGAGACTTCCTAGTGTGCTCCTATCCGGATTACACACCACGACCCTAGGTCAACTGGAACTCCTTCTCGGAGACCTTTCCAGTGGAAGTCCGAAACGCCCGAAGGCAAAACTGTCTACTGGCCAGAGACTTGGTACCTATATACCAACATACATACTAAATGCATGATCATGTTATTCTACATTACTTACATACACTTCCTACCATCACCCTCAACAGGCATGGTGGAACACACAAGGGGAACAAGCCCCAGTACCAAGAGGTTACCTTAATAAGCCTCTCCACTTAGCTCCACAACAGTATATTCTCCGAGCTCTTTATACAACAAAAATGCCTACACAGAGGATATTCCCGATTACTTACAATTCATATAACACATGCAAGTCATCAATTTCACAAGCATGGTTCCAATTACTTACCTTAATCCCACTTGGTCCAGGACCAAGGGCAATCCACCAAACTCACGGTTCAGGGTTCAAGTCAACGTACGACAACCTACAACAACCATGTACGAATCATTAATACACGACAATTCTATCAGAATACGAAAAACGTCAAAAACCTCCCCTACACCATGTAGGTTCGGCCAAGGTAGGCTTATTTTAAAATATATTTTTCTAAATTTTCTTTCTCATTTTCTTAGGCGTCCTTAGGTTACCAAAAGGCCATATCAAGTGCCACTTTTCATTTTACATCTTTCAAACGTCTTTTTGCCTAATATTTTGCTCTAGGTTTCTTTACAACTCTCAACAACATCAATTATCTTCCATTGGTTCTCCAACCTTAACCACCACACAACTCATCTAGTTACCATCCAATTACACAACACATCATCCAAATAATTTTTCAACATAAACCCTCTCTTTTTCCTAAAGGGCCGAATTGCACCAAGGCAATTCCCAAGAGGTCTTCAATCCAATTCATTATTCCACACCTCATACCATCCTATTATATCATCATGCAATCATACAACAACTCATCAACATAATCCTAACACAATTTTACAACCCAAAGTCATGGCATCATCAAGTTTTCCTAAGTTAAAAACCATATTTTTCACCAATAATTTTCATTGCATTTATAGATCAAACACATCATTCTAAGACATTATCATCTAATACACATTTTCCATTTAAGCTCTCTAACAACACAAGTCATCAAATTCCCCATTAGGGTTCATGAAAATAAATCATCAAATTAATCTATGAGAGGTGTTGAAACTTACCTACAATTACGTCACAAGGCTCCTCCTAGAACTCCACAAGCAATGGCATAAACCCCAAAATCACAAAACTCCAAGAAAATTCATGGTTGTATACGCCCTTTTTCTCAAAATAGAGAGGGTCTCAAGGGAAACTAATCGATGGAACGGGTTCGGGTGATGATTTCCATCGAATTTCTGACAAGAATCACTCGATTCAGTTAAGATTTGAGGAAGTTATGAGATGAAGAAAATCAAACTCAACAATGGTGTCCAAGGGGGGCTGCACGATTTGGGCAAGGGGAAAGGGGAGAGAAAATGGTGACTAGTGTTTAGCTTAGGTGGCTTAAAGGGCTTTTAAGTGGGGTGGGCCTCATCGCCACCTCACGCGATTTCAGAATAACTTGAATTTTCCGTCTGATTTCGCTAAACGTCCATAAATCCACAACCTATTTAGAAACTATAATTTTTAATATTAACCATTGTCCTTTAATTACCCTTGATAAGATGAATCCGGATTTTTCCGGTCGTTCGAAGAAAATGCTATTTTAAGTTGTTGTGCGCGCCGTTGGCACGCTTCCCCAAACTTACTTATTTCCATCAATTTTTTTTCAGAAATCATATTTCCTAGTTCTATAAACCATTTATAACTTGTATTAAAAACCTAGAGTTCAAAACCCAATCGGCACACTTTACAGTGCAACTGTACCGCGGTATTTTTACCCGGTAAAAACACTATTCACTGAATTTTCTGAAACTTGCCTATCCATTCAATTTTTCATTCTGAATTCATTTCCAGTGTTATTTTTATCATCTGAGACCTTCTACTGAATTTTCTTCCTAGGGTTGTGTGCATGGCTAATTTATTGTTTTGCCCTTTCTTTGTATTTTGGCCTTATACTCAGGATTTTCACTAATCATTCTCTTTAATTCTCATTTAATATTTTAATATTTAAACTTAGAAATGCGAGGTGTTATAGCAGCCATTTTGAACGTACGTGAATAGCATTTTGAAGACAAGGGATTGTGAAACTCATTCTTCATATCCTTCATCTACCATTCGGTCCAGCTAAGATTTTGTTGGCATATTCCCGACTCATCATTCTTCATATTCGACGGTTCTGTAACATCACCAAAAATCCCAAACCAAAGTGGTTTGTGTGTACAATTCTACTGTAGGCAACGATCTTGAGAGAATATTTTTCCCTTAAGTTCACTGTTGGGTCGTGCTGAAATACTTTAAGCAAGAGTTACACTCATTATAATTCATATCTAACGGTCAGTTTGTCAATTGGAGCTTTGAAGAGGAATTCGTGCAACTGCAAACAGAGGATGCCAGTATTCCTGCTCTAATTTCGGGCAATGAGGTACAAAGGGAAATATCTATTTGCTCAACCATTGGATAATCCTCAAAATTAGTGAGTGTCCTCCTATCTTGTATTTAACTATCTTGACCATTGTGATTTTGGAGTTGTTACTTTTGGTAGTTGGAATACATATTGGACAAGAGCTTGTTTATATGTATACGTCTTCAGTTATTCGTATAACTTGTTGTTGAGTTATTTATTTAATGATACCGTTGGGATTGTGTCGTCTATCCATATTCTTCGATATCTCCTTCATCTACCGTCGGATCGAGCTGAGATTTTGTTGGCATATTCATGACTCATGATTATTCATATCTAACAATGGCTTTTCTGGTTGGAGGTCTATAGCATCACCATAAATTTCAAACTGAAGTGGTTTGTGTGTAGTATTCTGTTGTAGGCAGCAATATTGAGAGAAGGTTGTCACATATATAATTTTAAATTTTGGTAATCCTATGTTTACCAAAAAGAAAGTTGGCAAAATCTTTAAATAGAAATTTCATAGTCATTTGTGAAGTAAAGTACTTAAGTTTGGAGATTTCTTATAACCATTGTGAGTATAAGACTCACAAAATGAAATGATATTTTCTTTGATTTCTGCTACAGAATATTATGATTGTCCGTTTATTTTTATATTTCACCATAATTGTGAATTTTATTATTAGAATAAATGTTTTTTTGGTAAGCTTAATTTCTATTATTTAATTTTCTATTTTTGATATTCTTTTTCAAGATTTTGATATTTATATTCTATTGATATATATATATATATATATATATATATATATATATATATGGGTTTTATAAGAGTTATGTTGTAGGAAAAGTGATTGTGTAATGTTATAGAGATTCGTTTTGCATGCCAGAGTTTTTTTTTGCTGCGGGCCCCACAAAATCTTGTGAGTGTAGAAAAGTTTTTCTGGTCATGTTAAATGATAGATGATAAACTCTATATATATATATATATATATATATATATTCTTTTTTATAGTCTTTATTTTTATTATTTTTTATTATTATTAATATTATATCCTTTCTATTCTGTAGAAATTTTTTCTTTTTATATTCTATTCTATATTTTAATATATCTTTGCAGGTGTGAAGTTAGGTTAAAAAATATCTCTCTTTTCCCTTTCGCTCTCATTTTCACCGTGTCCCTTCAATTTTTCCTCCCACTCACATTTCCCTCCTTTTAGAATAGAGTTCCCTCCTTTCACTCTCCACTTGTTTGGCTCCCTCTGGTTCCTTAGGGTCTCTCCGGCCTTCAAGTGGGTCTCTCCGGTGGTACTCCCCTTCCCCGCACAAGTTTTGTTTTGTTGACTTCTCTCAGTTGCAGAGCTGTGGAGATAGCAGTGAAGAGGAAATATCTGTGCTTCCTCGTCACACCAGTGTGGTTGTAACTGGAAATAATCGCACCAAATTCGTGCTCGTTGGTCTCCAAGGTGTAGTGAAAAAGGTCGTTGGTCTAGGCGGGTGGCATTGGCTGGTAACTTTCTTCTCATTAATGGATATTGTAAAGCAAAAGCCATTAATCATGCTCTTTTTCTTTTCCTGCTCCTCGTGTGCTTTCAGCTCAAGCTGATCCCTCCCATGATGCACCCTCATTTAAGTTGGCCTTTCTTTTGGCCCCCCCCCCCTTTTAACTTCTTAACCAAAAGAAGACTCCAATGAACTTCCTCTGTGGAATCTGGAGACGTTACTTAGATAAATAAAGTTCACTAGCCTCTAATCCACATTTGACTATAGATGTTTGCTAAAGTTACTATTTCCTTATGCTCGTTTTAGATATTTGTGCAATTAATAATGCTCTTTACGTATAATTTCCATATAAGAATCTCAACAATAATTACTTAACAACAATTTGGGTTTTTGACAAAAAAAGTTGGATACCTGTATTAGGTATTCTTTGATTCTAATTTTGGATTCCAAATGTGGTTTTCTTACCTTTTTTATATTTTTTTTACATCATTATTGTATTGTAAACTCAATGTTTGAGGTGTTTATAGAAAATGATTTAGAGTATTCTTAGTCTATTTGGTTTTCTTTTTTACTCAATTGCTATTTTGTATTCAATCTTTTCATTTTGTTTATCAAATATATTTTTCGAAACCCTTATTTTGATGTAACTGGTGTTCGGACAAACACAAAAATTCTTATCCGAATTATTGGAGGCACATCACCGAATTAAGATTTTCCAAACATTGGGTTTCTAAGTTTTTTAATTTGAATCGAGCTTATTCCTTTATTAAAAATTTGAAATTCTCTTCACAATTCTCAATCACTACTTACGGGTAGCCATTGTATATGTTTCGTTGTCCATGGATCTGGTGTTTTAGGATGTCCTCGATAACGACCGATTGTTTGTTGCGTCTTTTGTTTGATTTTATTGATCGAAGGAGTTCAATTTATGATGTTTGCTTAGGTTTTTAGTATTGGTAATTCTTAAATGGCTGTTAATTTTTTTTGTTCTATGAGATCCTTGGTCAGAAGTGAGAGATTTACTTACTTTAGGTAGCCTTTAATATTTTAATGATCTTTGCTAGAGGGTTTTTCTCATACTGGCATTAATTTTTGCTTATTCCTCTTGCACTGTTTTATGATGCTTATGGAGTTCGTAGCATTTGTTATATCAAGAATGAAATTCTCATCTCTCCATCGGCCTTATAAAGTACCTGTTGGGACAATGGGAGCAATATTGATGTGTGTGCTTCCATCATAACTAATATTTTGGTCTCAGCCCTTGCTTCTTTTAAGGTCTTCAATAAAAACCCAATTGAAAGAAAAATGGAAGAACTGCCGTGAGTTTCAAAAGATATTTGCTCAAAATAAGGAAAATAGGGCCAAGCAGGGAACACCCACATATGCTGGAGGGTCGATTCCAACTAGAAAGCATCGACAAAAGATAGTAAGTATAAATTGTTTTCTAGTTCGGTATTCAAAAATTCATACTTACAACTAATGAATTAATGATTCTCATTTGTATTTCCAGGATGCTTCTAGGGAAGTGCCGCCGGAAAAGGTTGATTGGGCTACCTTCGAGCGAACGCATTCCCAGCAGTCTGCAGCTGGTCAGAGGCAGTGGTTAAGCCCCAGAGCGGAGCTAATAACGGTTTGAGCATTTATTATTTGACGTTTTTTTTCCTATGATAGTTTATGTCATGTTTTAACATGTCCACATGTGTGCTAGTTTTTCTTTACTTGTAGGAAAATTATCAAAAGCTTGAAGAGGAGAGGTCCGTACAGGCGACAACAGACAGCCAATCCAGCTCCTCCTATTCTGATAATGGGAACATGTTGGTTACAACTGCAGGTGGATTCAACAATAAAGGAAGGGTGGTCGGGCTGGGAGGATATGCTAGCTGGCTAAAGCCTAGTAAGCGGCCCTCTACCCAAGTTGACAGTGTTTTTGCAGGTAAACTCAATGCATAACTAGTTCTTTTATATTTTCAATCTCTATTCTATTAATATCTTATTTTAAACGAATGAGCTTAAAAGGATGAGGGTGTCCCGCTCCCAGATTCACGAGCAACTACATGCTGCGACAAAGCAGCTAACTCAGCAAGCGGACTTTATGAAGCAGCAAGTTGACATTATGAAACAAATGCAGGAACAACTCCGACTTTTAATGCATGACAAGGAAGCCAACTGCAACAAGACGAAGGGACCGGCGCCGGATGATGACCCTGATGATGATGGTGACTTTGCTAGGACTTTAGAGGCATACTAGTTGTTGTTTGTATGTTTTGTTTTGTTTAGGACTTTAGAGACATATCAGATATTTTTTGTATGATTTATTTTGTTTAAAACTTTAGAGACATTTTAGTTGTATTTTTTAGGATTGTTGTTGTTCACTTTTGTTGATATATCTTTTGATTTTAATTTAATTGTTTATCCAGTATTGTTTTGGATTTCTGTTAATTTATGTTCATTTGGAACCCTTGTTGTTTACAAGAAAATTAACAAAAGTTTAATACATTTTTTATTTTATTTTTTAATTCCAGAATCTGTAGCGGAAATTTTCAAAATTCCCTAGCAAAATTTGTAGCCTATTGCGAGAAAAAAAATCAAAATACTCCCTCGCAAATTTTGCAATGGGAATTTAATACAGTCCCTCGCAAATTCAGCGATGGAAATTTAACATATTCCTTCGCAAATTCTGCGACGAATTTATTTTATATTCCGTCGCATATTTTGCGATGATAGTCACATATTTTATCAGTCACTAATTTGCGAGGGAAATTATACCCGCAATTTCTGTCGCAATCTGTGACGGAAAAACACTGTAGACAGGTCTGTTGTTCGCGAGGGAAATTTACTTTTCTGCAAGGGAATGTTTCCGCAGCAATTTGCGAGGAAATTTTCATATGACAAATTTCCCTCGCAAATATGTTTGTGAGGAGGGTTTTAGCGACGCACCGTGTTCCCTCGCAAATTGTTTTTGCAAGGGAATTTTTCTGTTTTGCGACGGAATTTTTTCCTCGCTGATTGTGAACTTTCTAATAGTGTGCATTTTTATTATATTTAGTATGTTTTGAATTAATTATTTTAGTAAATAATTACATTTTAGTTTTTTAAATGCTTTTAAAATAACAATTTTTTCTCTAAAAAGTAAGCTCCAACGTACCTATGTATTACTTTTTTAACTTATACATAGTGGTAGAAAGGAGCTAGGAGGTTTCATTGAACCATTGATTTAGATTCCATTGTGACTTAAACGAAATGTAGTATAACATAAGTTCGTTATTTTTCTTCCTTGTTGTTTTTCATATTTCTTCCAATTTGACAACATGTTAATCTAGTATCGTATTGCCCTATCTTAACAAATATGTGTTTTGCTTTCCTCGTCCCTCTCGTAAAATTTTCGATTATGCTAGCTAGTCTCTAGGATGAAAAACTTGAAGTAGCATTCTATTATTTAGTTTGTTTTCTACAATTTCATTCCTCCTCAAAGCGATGCTGTATACCAGCTTCGAGCTATTGACTTTTGCTTTGAGAAACTAATTCACAAAAAGTAGTTTCCGTGGTGATTAAGGGTACAAGAAAAGGAAGAAAACCTAAATGTTTAAAATTGTATTTCTGATTACATTACAAAATACGTAAAAGATATACTAACTTTCTTTTGACCGTTGATGCGCTTTGTTAGAAGACCTAAATTTGTCTATGGTAAGTGGTAACTCTAATATATACCAAAAACTTGTATTATTACCAACAAAGCCCAATACAGTTGGTAGATAACTCGGTTCCTTACGCATATGCTGATAGGGGTTCGATCCCTGGGCGTGCGTATGGAAAATGCTTTGTTGGAAGAGATTTACCCATTTAATGTGATCTCCCGCCTCGAAAGGATTAATATTCGGCTGTCGGATGGAGGATAGTTTAGAAAAAAAACTTGTATTATTCATTTTCACCTTCTCTTACACGAAAATTCTATCGAATTCTGATCTCTTCTTAGTGACTTTGATACAGGGTGGACCCAGTGAGGGGAAGCATGGACAACCGCCCCTCCCTAAATTTTAAATTTTTTATTATTTTATATAAATTAATCTTTTTTTTTTTTTGGTACAGAAATCTTTTTAATAATAATAGGCTTTTTTTTATAATCAATAATAGGCTATTAATACTAATAGTTAGCTCCTTTCTAAAAAATATTTATAATAATTAGTCTCTCATATTAGTCTTAACAATGCTTATAATTTAAAATTTTATTTTTGCCCCCTATTATAAAAAGTTATGGGTCTGTTACTGCTTTGATATTATTTAAAGGAATAATTTAATCTAAAAATTTAAGTTGTTAGATGATATATATATATATATATATATATATATATATATATATATATATATATATATATATAAGGTTATAGTTACAACCTTTTTTTTACAACCTCTTACAACCATACCTTATCACAGTTGATTTCCGCCAATCAACGGTTATCATTTATTATGAATTAATAATTAATTAATGAGTTTAATTTGAAAAAATGATAACTATAACCTTGCTCTCTCTCTCTATATATATATAAGGTAAACATTTCTCAAGCAGCTTGAGATAAGTTTATCTCCAGCTAGCCCCCAAAACTACGTCGTTTTGATTAATGAATGGTATTTATGTAATCTTAGGTGAATTAATGAAGGATGTTTTAGTAAAATGTATATGATATAAAAATAAATAAAATTACAATAACACCCTTCATTAATTCACCTAGAATTATATAAACACCATTCATTAATCAAAACGACGTAATTTTGGGACTAGCTGGAGATAAACTTATCTCAAGCTATTGAGAAATATTTACCACTAAATATATATATATATATATATATATATATATATATATATATATATATATATATATTTATATATATGAGACAAGATCATCTTACACCGATGTAAGAATAATAAATCTTACATTAAATCTTAACCATTGATTTTCTGCATCTAACGGTTAAGATTTATTAGGTCTCATTCATTAATTAATTTGTAATTGCCAATAAATCTCAACCGTTAGATGTACATAAATCAATGGTTAAGATTTGATGTAAGATTTATTATTCTTACATTGGTGTAAGTTGATCATATCCCTATATATATATATATATATATATATATATATATATATATATATATATATATATAATTTTATTTTTTTCCTTAACATGTCATATGACTCATGATTATGGAAATTGTTACGAAATTTCAAAGTCCTATTATCAATTACTTTTGACAAGCCATATATTGTTTCTGGTTATTATAAACATTTGTTCAAATTTTTATATTATTTTTAGAAAAAATTAACTTCCTTTCTTCTCACTTTTAAAGTAAAAGATCCGGTTATTTTTGTTGAAGAATATTATTCATGCACCTACTTCATGGTTATGATTTGAAAAGCAGATAACGTGGAGCAATGCAAAAGAGAAATTTACAATTTTAACCGCACTCCTAGAACTTTAATTTGGGCTGTTCAACTTTATGTTATGGGAGCATATTTTCCATACATCTATTGTAGGTACTATCGCTACTCACAATTAAACACCTATGTTTAATATAGTATTTTTCTCTCTTATATATTATTGTATCAGCATTGATATTTGATTTTTATTGAAGGAATATATGAAAAAATGAATGGGAGGGGAGTGCAGTGAAAATTTCCAGAGCGTAGATCATGGCGTAACTAGATAAGGCAACAGAGATAAGGTAAAGAAAGGTTCCGGATAGAAGAGGAACTATTTGTTGAATTTTATTTTGTGCTCGGCAAAAAAATTAAAATAATGTTTTTTAATGAAATAATTATACATTTAATGTTATTTTGTGAATAATTATAGATCTGTTACACAATGTGACCCTTTTTGGGCGTCACATATGATGCCCTAATTGAGGCGTCTCACCCTAGGGAGAGACGTCCAATTTGGGCGTCTTTCGTGTGGTGTTGACACGTGTCACATAAAATTAACATTTTAATTATAAAACTTCTAAAGGTCATAACTTTTGACTCGGATATCCAAATCAGGCAATTCTTTTTTTGATTCCACATAACTTTTCGAGATCTACGTAATGACACCTCATTTGATATATTTTATCTCTCACAAACACAATTTAATTTTGTAAAAAAGTGGAACTATTGTTGCAAATTTAAACTATGGTAATGGAAGATAAACACTCAACCTCGGCTAGTGTGACAAAATATTAATGGACGAAAAAGTTAAATTATAATTTGAAAAATTAAAATGTGACAAAATATTATATTAATTCTTAGTAATAGAGACAACTACAGCTCCCCAATAATAACTAGTACTTATCACAATGCTCCAATAGAAATAAAACGCAAAAACAAACACAGAGTAAAAAAAACAAACGAGAATAATGAGAACAATAAAGTGGTCGTCTGAATAGGCTCAACACGTCAAGTACAGGGATGGCTCAACACGTCCTTATTGGTACTGTTTCTTTGATCATGTCATTTCATTACATGGGGCAGTGCGTGACAAGAGCATAACGCTGAGCTGCAAGGACGTTTTAGCAAGTTCAACACGCTAGCTTTCCTGGCATTTTTATGGGAAGTAGGAAACGTCCGGTGCAGGTTTCACTGTGACATCTTAAAAAAACTAGATCTGATGTGACGTATAAGGTATAATAGTGACCTCAGGAACGTTTTCATAAACGGCATTTAAATTTAAATTATGTTTGTGAGAAATAAAATATATCAAATGGGGTGTCATTGCGTAGATCTCGAAAAGTATGTGGAATCAAAAAAAGAATTACCTGATTTAGATACCCGAGTCAAAAGTTATGGCCTTCTGAAGTTTTACAATTAAATTGTTAATTTTGTGTGACACGTGTCAACACAACACGAAAGACGTCCAAATTGAGTGTCTTTCTTTAGATTGAGACGCCTCAATTGGAACGTCAGATGTGACGCCCAAAAAAATGTCACATTGTGCAGTAGATCCGTAATTATTCTTAAAACTGTAATAAATACTAATTATTTTATTAAAAAATAATAATTTAATTTTTTTTGGCTGATGCTCACCAAGATGCTCTGTCGTCTTTTTCTGTTTTGTTATTTCCTTTATTTAAAAAAAAATCTCTATCGTCTTTTCTTTTTCACGGTGAAAGCCAAAAAGTCACCGACACCAATAATGGGCCACGTGTTGTAGCATAATTGGTACAATATAATACATATTTTTTTGGAAATAATATAATATTTTCTTCATTCTTCTTATTTGTTTCTAGTTTCATTAGAGTTTAATTTGTTAAAATAATATTAGTAAGCCACTACTCTAGTGCTGAAAGATTTTGATAATTTGTATCAGATTGTAATTTCAAACCTTAATATCATTATTATATACAAAATTAATATCAGTAATATCCTATTTGGAGAGAATTAGTTAGGTTCTTGTACAGGAGGTAGAATACAGTTATGGAAGGTTTTTGAATTTTGAGCTGCAAGCCCCACATAATCTGCATATAATGATGGGTGTGAAGTGAAAGAAATGTTACATGAATATAATATGGGTAGAGCCAGAATCAACAGATCAGATAGGGATGTCAAATTGTCTCGATATATATCTATTAGTGGACAGCGTTTTGCTGTTATAGAAGAGCCAAGACTGAGGAAACTTCCATATTTTCATTTTTTAGTGTAATAAACATTGGCTCTAATTAGGTCCACATGCATTTCCATTTCTGACAATGACTTTAAGATTTTGCTAGTGATTCTCATAGTTTCATTCAAGTGAAGGTGGAAGAGCATTGTCTTAACCCAAATTAATGGAATTATTCTTTCTTAATTTGACAATTAATTAAAAGGTTTAAATGATATATATATATATATATATATATATATATGAATTTTTTTTTTAAGTCACTCGAGATAAACTTATCTCACCAGTCACCACCCTAAAACTATGTTATTTTAAATGTTACAAGAATGAATGAAGGGTGTGTTGGGGTGTTAAGAGAATTAATGAATGATATTTTGGTATTTTTGTCTGTTTATTTCTTGTATAAAATTTATCAAAACTCGTTAATTCTTCTAACACCCAAAACGACATTGTTTTGGGATCGACGGAGATAAGGTTATTTCAAATGACTTAAAAAATGATAAAACACACACACATACACATATATGACCCACTTAGAAAAAGAAAAAGTTAAATGGGTCCCATATATTTTTATGTGTGTGAGACAAATTTTCTCATATAATATGAGAAATAATATTCTCATATATATATATATATATATATATATATATATATATATATATATATGATAAAAAAATTTTACACCAGTGTAAGTTACACTCTCAATCTTGACCGTTGATCCCACTTGTATCGAAGGGCTCTAATTTTTTAGTAATATGATGCAAGTGGATAAATGGTCAAGATTAAGTGTAAATTTTCTTACTTTTACCCCAATCAAAGGTTAGAAATAATATCTTCCCCTATATATATATATATATATATATATATATATATATATATATATATATATATAGGTAGGATCCTGTGACACCGGTGTCAAATTTGAAATTTGACAACTCATTTGAGAGTTATTAGATCAAAAAAGATCAATGACTCTGATTTGCAAGCATGTGACACCGTTGATATTTTTTGATCTAACGACTCTCAGATGAGGTGTCAAATTTAAAATTTAACATCGGTGTCAAAGGATCCTACCTCATATATATATATATATATATATATATATATATATATATATATATATATAGGGATAGGATCAACTTATACCGGTGTAAGAATAATAAATTTTACACCCAATCTTAAACGTCGATTTTCGTGCATCTGACGGTTCAGATTTATTGGGAATTAAAAATTAATTAATGAGTGAGACCTAATAAATCTTAACCGTTAGATGTAAAAAATTAATAGTTAAAATTTGGTGTAAGACTTATTATTCTTACACTAGTGTAAGATGATCCTGCCCCATATATATATATATATATATATATATATATATATATATATATATATATATATATATATATATATATAAGGATGAGATAGGATCATTTCACACCAGTGTCGAATTTCAAAATTTGACACCAAATCCTAACCTTTGATTTCTGCCAATCAACAGTTATCATTTATTGGGAATCAAACTTATTAATTAATATTAATTCTCAATAAATAATAATCGTTGATTGGCGAAAATCAAAAGTTAGGATTCAGTATCAAATTTCAAAATGTGACACCAGTGTCAAAGGATTTTGCCATATATATATATATACATATATATATATATGTATATACATATATATATATATACATATATATATATGTATATATATAGATATATATATGAGGTAGGATCCTTTGACACCAGTGTCAAATTTGAAAATTGACACCTCATCTGAGAGCCATTAGATCAAAAAAGATCAATGACTCTGGTTTGTAAGCATATGACACCATTGATCTTTTTTGATCTAATGGCTCTCAGATTAGGTGTCAAAGGATCCTACTTCTCTCTACACACACAAACAAAAAGTATTCTCTTATGTTGCTGCTGGAAAAGAAAATGTCTCCTACAAAAAATAATAATTATGTACTAAGGGTAGTACCAGTGGCGGACCTAGGAAATTTTATGTATGCTTGCATATTTAGTGGCAGGGTTTGGGGGCAGCGGCCTCAAAAAAAAAATTTATAAAGAAAATTTTAAATACTAAAGAATATAAACAAAACAAAAACTTCAACTTAATACAAACAAAAAAGGTTATATAAATCTTCACTCAATCTTTGGTACGTGTTTGGATTAGCTTATATTGAATCCAAAAGCTTCTAATAAAAACGTATAGATTTTGAAAAAAAAATCAATTATTTTTCCCAAAAGAAGTGTTCCCCAAATATGCATTGGCATTATGCACATTAGATATCGTAAGTCATAACCATTGTCTAACCGAAATAAAAAAACACATTTAGAGACCAAAATGCCAATAAGACATTTTTCTTTGATTTCTTTTCAGATCATACAATGAAAAACTTAACAAATTCTCCTAACGACCAACAATAGAAGATATATCAAATGTGTATAAATTATATGGTCTATTCATTGAAGAGTTTATCTCGTATGACAATAAATCAGTGGTAGACTAGACATCCAAACCAGAGCTAACCTGGGCTTTGAGAAATCTATCTATCTCTACATCTTGCCGTTGTAACTCACATTCAATGTCATCACCGATGAGTGATAATAAAGCCGATTCTTCAATGGAAGTCTGGCGAGTGTTGTCGAGCGACAAGCCCAAACCAGTGGAGACTAATCTGGGTTGTAGGAAATCTTTGGAAGATATCTGAGAATTTTTCTCCAGAAAATACTGTTCTTTCAATTTCTTTCTCTCAAATTCCAAACCTGTGAAAAAATAATTTCCTAAAATTTTGTGTCAGGAATTGCAGCCACTTGCTCAAATGTAAGTCCGCCGGTGGGTAGTACATAGTTATAACATTAAAGCTGCTTTTTTCTCTCTCCTCAGACATTATCGGCAGATGTGGCGGAGAGAGAAAAAATAATTTTACCATTATAACAATTTACTACCCTCAGTACATAGTTATAATTAGGGGTGTTAATGGGCCGAGCCGAGCTGAGCTCTGGTCTTAAAAGGCTAAGCCTGTGTTTAAATGTGTTAGCCTGACCAAGCCTGTTACCTGTTATGAATATAATTATCAGCCTGTGGCCTGACTTATTTATAAAAAATAAAAGTCTCGTTTAGCTTATTAGTCTATTTAAAAAAAAATAAGACAATGAAAATTTATCCAAACAGAATATACAATCAACATCACTAGTAAATCTATAAATATTCATAAATTCAAAGTATATCCAAATAGCATAATATAGAACAAAACCATTCAAAAAGTTGTTTAACCAACAAAATGAGGTGAAATGAATTGAGGAGAGAGGAAGAGCTATTACAAGTAGTATAAAAAAAATAAATAATATACTAGGCCAGCCCGAGAGGCTCTATGGCCGAGCTTTTATACAAGTCCAAGAATGGTTCCAATAACCAATTTTAGACAAGTAAGCTTAGGCCTTCACGAGCCGAGCCAAAGGCCCCTGATTTGTTTATCACCCCTAGTTATAATGGGTTGCAAGAGATAACTTTTTTCTGCAACATATACATACATATATATGGTGCCTTTTTTTGCTAGCATGACACTACTTTTTCTGGTGCAGCAAAAACAGAAAAAGTGAAACCCATTCAATTTTTTTTTAAAAAATGCCAGGTCTGTCTGCGTATCATAGCTTTTTATGTGTTGCTGCAAAATTTCTCTTCTGTAGTGACAACAGAAGTACATTCTCTCTCTCTCTATATATATATATATATATATATATATATATATATATATGAGTTATATTGACAAAATTTTATTTTTTTACAAAGTTACAAACTACACTATGTCTTACTGGTAAGACTTCACCTAAGAATGTCTTACCGATAAGACATAATGTAGTAAGTAAATAAAAAATTTGTGAATATAACCTTCTCATATATATATATATATATATATATATATATATATAATATAGGAGAGCTATATTGACAAACTTTTTTTTTTACAAACTTACAAACTACACTATGTCTTACCGGTAAGACTTCATTCAAGAGTGTCTTACCGGTAAGACATAATGTAGTTTGTAAATAAAAAATTTGTAAATATAACCTTCTCACATGTATGTATGTATGTATATATATATATATATATATATATATATATATATATATATATATATATATATATATAAGGACTCACATGTGAGACTGGTTCTTACATGAATTGAGTATTTGAGTTACAAGCAATGTTATTACATCTGAATCAGTCATTGACTCGCCGGGGTACTGGATCAATGGGTCACTCGGTTAAATTGAATTTATATAATACTATATAATAAATATAAAATAAGAGCAATATGACCAACACATAGGATTGTTCTGGTGGTAACTCTTGTTTGTGTTTTGCCTCTTACCTTGGGTTCGATCGACTAAAAACCTAATTCTGGGCTGGTTTATTGGTTTTCCATCGAGCTGAATACAACTCCGATCTAATATTTGGACCGGACCAGTTGGGGGTATGGTTTCTGAGTCAACCATTTGGACTGCTAGTCTTATCCGATTTTTACAACATTAGTTACAAGTATTTTTTTTTTTTTATAAATTCGGACTTTCTTAATAATATAGAATCCCGCAATTGCCAATTTTAAATTAGCCTATCACTTTAATAACTATTCAGATAGATAACATCGTCGTATTTTTAAAACAACCAAAATTCAATCACCACATTAAATAGCTAGTTGTATGCACCTTTCCCATTTTCTTTTTTACTCACTTGCACTGCTAGAATATAATAAAAATGCATGCGTCTTAAACTTAAACGTCATGAAATGAAGTTGATCACTCTGTTTTCTATTGATATAGCTCTTTTGATAAATGCATTTCACTACTAGAAAAGTCTTGATTTTTGACGGAAATTTTTCCGTCAAAATTAGAGACGGAATTTTTGACGAAAAATGTATTTCGTCAATGTTTTCAACGAAAATAATATTTCGTCAAGAATTTTCGACTAAAAATGAATTATGTCGAAAATCTTCGATGAAAAATCAATTACGTCAAAAAATTTATAAAAAATAAATGAAAACGAAATTAAATTTGTGAATTTTTCGACGGAAAACAAATTTCGGCGAAAATCTTCGATGAAAAATCAATTCTGTCGAAAACTTTATAAAAAATAAATGAAAAAGAAATTAAATTTGTGAATCTTTCGACATAAAATGAATTCCGTCGAAAATCTTCTACGGAAAATAAATTCCGTTGAAAATCTTATAAAAAATAAAAAAATATAAATTATATTTGTGATTTTTTCGACGGAAATGAATTCGGTCGAAAATTTTCGGCGGAAAATGAATTCGGTCAAAATTGTTTGACCGAAAATGAATTCTGTCGAAAATCTTATAAAAAAATAAAAAATAAATTATATTTGTGAAATTTTCGACAGAAAGTAAATTCGGTCGAAATTTTTCGACGAAAAACTAATTCCGTCGAAAATCTTATAAAAACATAAATCAAAACTAAATTATATTTTCGAATTTTTCGACGAAAAATGAATCGTCGAAAATCTTATAAAAAAATTATTAAAAAATAAATTAAATTTGTAAATTTTTCGACAAAAAACCAATTCCGTCGAAAATGTTATAAAAAAATTAATCCAAAATAAAATATATTTGTGAATTTTTCGTCAGAAAATGAATTCCGTCGAAAATCTTATAAATAAATAAATCATAAAACAAATTAAATATATTATGATACATTAAGAAAATGTGATTACTTAGAAACCACTTAAAGTCACTTAATCAACATTTTCCTCTCCCACTCTCTCTCTCTCTCTCTCTCTCGCCTTTTCTCTACTGCCAACTTTGAGCTCTGTTGGAGATAAAGGGAAGCTTGATTATTCCATTTTTTTGTCATATTTTGCCAAAATCACATCTCACAAAACTTGTTACAAATCACCTCCTCACCTTTATTTATCACTTGGATCTTCTTGGTTAGCCATTAATTTCAAAATATATCCCTTCCAAGGGTGCGAGTTACTATTCATGCTGAAGAAAAAATGTTGTTTTGTTTGTGATTTGATGCTTGAAAAATGACCCTTTGTGGTTTGTGAAATGGTTGCGGGTAGGTTATATCCCCGTTTATCTCGGACATTATGAGAGTGATATTATATCCCCGTTTATCCGAGAAACAAATGAAACTCTTTCATATTTGATACTCCGTATGGAGTGACACTTGTGGAGAAGTCTTGATGGTATGTGATCTTTTGATGACCGTAAATCGTAATTGATTACCGAGAAACAAAAGGAAAGAAAGTATGTTATAAACAAATGTTTTTGAAATATTTTATGGTCTTATTTTTTCTTAATTAGATCCATAGTGGTTAATTCATTTATCATTTAGGACTGTGGTTTAAGATTTTCACTTACACTCATCATGGTAACATGGATTTGACTTAGACACTTTGACAAAAATTTAAATTAATTATTATTTTAATTTATCTATTTTTAACCCGATAGCATGAGATTTTTAAAAAAATGGAATTTCTTATTTTAATAATACATATTTACTTCTTATTTTAATTCATTCATTTTCTGTCGAAAATTTTTGACGGAATTTGTTTTCCGTCAAAAATTATTACCAGGTTTTTCGACGAAATTTCATTCATTTTCTGTCGAGAATTTTGGACGGAAATATTTCGTCAAAATTTTTTGACAAAAATATCGTTAGCAACGAAGAGATACACCCCGGCTACATTTTCGTCAAAAAATTAATTTTCGACGGAATCAGGGAAAGCAAAGAGTTTCCCATCTAACTAGATGAGTTTTTTTGGTAGAAGGGGTAGACCCCCAAATGAATTTGCGGGTAGACTGTTCCAAGGAATCACAAACAAAAGCAGGGAGTAAGGATGTCTGCATAGTGTAACTAGGGATGGCAGCTAAAACTGATTTAGCTAGGGTGACTCAACCAGCTAAGGAAAGAGAGGTGGCATTCCAAGAACTGAGTTTCTGCTGCACACGATCAAGGACATGGTTAAACGAGAGCTTGAAAACTCTTTTGTGATGAAGAGGGACACCAAGATATTTCCCTAGATTCTCAGTTATTCCAAAGCCCATATGGTCACCAATCTCTTTTGCTCTAGTGAAATTAACGTTCTTAGAAAAAAAACACTTTAGATTTCTCATGAATAATCTTTTGGCCAGAAGATTTGCAGAATGGATTTAGCAATCTTAGCCTGATCCATATTAGCCTCCATAAAGAGAAGGGTATCATCTGCAAAGAGTAAGTGACTAATGGGAGGTCCATTCTTTTTTAGGACGATTGGTTTCCACACTTCTCCCTCTATTGCAGCTTGAATCATTTGTGCAAGGTGTTCAACACAAAGAACAAAAATGTAAGGTGAAATGGGATCACCTTGCCTAATTCCCCTAGTTGGCTGGAAGTCTTTGGTTCTGTTACCATTCCACAAGAGATTGAAAGTTGTACTGGAAACACATTCATTAATAAGATTAACCAACCTGGCAGGGATAACAATGTCCATTAGAGTTTGGTGAATAAACCTCCAATCCAGCCTATCATAGGCCTTATCAAGATCAAGTTTAACAGCCATCCAACCTTTGGCACCTTTCTTGTTGCGCATGGAATGTATCACCTCTTGAGCTATGACAATATTATCGGTGCTATGCCTCCCATGAACGAAACTGCATTGGTTAGAGGATATTAGTTTTGGCATCAAATTCTTTAGTCTGCTGGCAATAATTTTAGTGATAATTTTGTAAGAAACGTTACAAAGACTGATGGGCCTGAACTGTTTCATGCTCTCCGGACAAGCCACTTTGGGAATAAGGCATAATAAGGTTTGGTTTAAGTCCTTGACTTGGCTGAATCAGTAAAAGAGTTAGGTTGTTTGAGTAGGAAAAAGTCTCATCTTTTTGGCCTGGCTAGTCACCCTGTCAGATCCCCTGCGGTTTGGAAAGCCCCTTCTCAAGGTGTTCTGAAATTAAATGTTGATGGTGCGGCTACCTCTGAGAGAGCTGCTTGTGGTGGTTTATTAAGAGACTGGGAAGGTAAGTGGGTTGGTGGTTTTTCTGTTTTTATTGGATCTTGTTCCCCCTTGCATGCTGAATTATGGGCAATTCTATATGGTTTGGATTTTGCTTGGAACTCTGGATGGAGGGAAGTTGTTCTTGAATCTGATTCGCTTCAAGCCATTGGCTTTCTTACCAAGGTTGGTAATGAGACTCGAAAGTTACCATTGGTGGCTAAGATTCGAGTAGCTTTGTTTAGGAAGTGGTCTGTTTCTTTGAAGCATATCTCTAGATCCTGCAACTGCTGTGCAGATTGGATAGCAAAGCATGCTTTACATGATTCTTTTGGATTTACTGTTATCCCCTCACCTCAGAGGGAGCTGGTCAATCTTCTTGCTGCAGATTTGTTGGATCCAGGCAACTCCTAGTAGGCTGGTTTTTGTTCTATTTTGCTTCTATTTTGTGTCTTTCTTTTCCTAGTTTGTAGCTGCTGTTTTTGCTGTTTCTGGTCTTTTGTTCTCTGTTCTTTGTGTTGCTGTTGTCGTGGGGCTTTTTGCCCCATGTACTTACCAAAAAAAAAAAGTCCTTGACTTTATGAGGAGAGTGGAAGATTTCACAAACTAATCTAAAAATGGATATTCCAACCGTTTGCCGCTGAGTCTGAAGGAACGCCGCATGAAGGCCATGAAGTCCAGGGGCTTTGAATTTGCCCATGCTGAAGACTGCTCTCTTGATCTCCTCCGCACGAGGGAACCTACCAAGCTCAGATAAGGTTGTTTCATCTAAGCTTGGGAAAGCACCAGATATGGGGAAGGCTGAATTAGGTTCAGCATCTTGGGTATAAAGCCGGTAGCCACACTCACCATCTCTTCCTGATCCGAGACCCAATTTCCTTGAGCATTCTTTATAGTGACTATCTTATTGCCCCTTCTACTATTAACAGTTGCAGCATAAAAGAATTTGGCATTTTTATCATCAAATTTAAGCCAGCTGCAACGAGATTTTTGGTACCAAGATAGCTCCTCCCTAAGAAGGATTGTTTCAAGGTCACGCCAGAGGGATCTTTGAAGCCTTTCAAGGTCTCTACTCAGGTTCTGGCTTAGGAAATTATCAATACCTTTGAGCCTGGCATAAATTCTATTCTCCTGACGAGATAGAGCTTGCAATGGTTGTGTTGCCACTCCATCACATTCTCCTGGAACTGGTCCCTCGCATCCAGCCAGTCATCATTGTTTTTCCAGCAATCATCTACAACCTCATGGAAACTTTCGTCCCTAAGCCAAGCTGCAAGGAAACAAAAAGGTTTCATGGTTGATGGTGGTATAGCCGAGCTACTATTGCCAAGAAGAAGCAGTCTGTGGTCCGAGAAAAAATACGGTAGGTGAGAGATGATACGATCCTGCCAGGCTAAATTCCACGCTTCATTTGTACATGCTCTATCTAACCTTTCACGAAGAGTACCTCTTTTCCACGTAAATCTTGGCCCTTTACAGCCAATATTAGATAATTCACAATGGTTAAGGCATTGAACCATCTCATTTGAGCTACCCCAGCAGAAGTTAGCACCTCCAACTTTCTCCAAATTTTTAAGGAAAATATTGAAATCACCAAGAGCTATCCAAGGTTTTTCTTAGTTGATAGGAAGGTTTTGCAATTTCTCCCAGAGTTGTCTTTCGTCAACCCTGCGAAGGCTAGCGTAAATGAAGGAGACCTAGTCCCTCTTGAGAGAGTTAAGGTATATGACTTTAGTGTGGATCATTTGGTGGCTATCATGGATGATCTCCACCGCCACCTCTATGTCATCCCACATAATCCACATACCTCCGGAGAATCCTACTGCATCACTTTCTTTGCACGATTTACATGCATCACTTCAATGCCAAGAACTAGGTGTATTCATCCTTTTCTTTTCTTTTTTAATTTAATTTTCTTTGTTTTTATGTAGAAAAACTCTGAATTTCATTTTAAAAATAAAGTACTTAATAAAATATATTTTTGGTGTGTCTTGTCTTGAATTGTAGAAATTCAGATGTGGAATTTTGATAAAATATTTTTAAAATATTCATTTTAAAAACTCCAAATTTTCAGGTGTAGATTTGTCTAGTCAAAATGATCATATTAGAAATTGTCTGCATAGCATTAGTGTGTCTTGAATCAAAATTGGTTTATAACTTCCCATGTTTTGCACAATTTGTATAATTTGATGTGTAAGATACATAATAAATATAGCAATTTTTTAATGGAAACTGATGTGAAATGACTTTGTTGTGGATTCTACATTAGTTTTTTTTTTTGTGTGTAAAGCTACATTAGATTTTTAATTATAAAATACAGATTTGCAAATACTTACCCAAGTTAACTAATTCGACTAGTGACTCACCAGTTGAACCCATAACCAAATAACGCAATTCCTCGGATGAGTCAATGATCGGATCAGGTTTAATAACATCAATAAGAATAACATCTTTTATTTTATATCTTAGGGATAAGTGCTAAGATCACTTATTCTATCCTAGCAGTCCCACTCTAAAGAGGATTTCACACTAAAGGTATCCCCACTTATAAATAAAGATTAAGTTTATCATGTACGCATTTTTGCTCTTTGCTCTCTTAACTGTCATTATATACAAACTCACACGCCTTTGGCTATACATCTTTAGCTTCACGCCTTTGACTCGCCTTAGCATAATAATTCAAGATATAATTATGTTACGAACCTTGAGGTCACCACCCCAAAAGCTAGCTCAAAGGGTGGGAGTGCCCAAGGCCTTATAAACCCCACATTATTTTATAGGCAACCAATGTGGGACTTGTAACATTGCCACCCCCTTTAAGGGCCGACGTCCACGGCGGCTTTCACTCTATCGACACTGACCCGACGGTAGCCCTTTCCCCCTTTGGGGCGGCTTCACTCACCTATCAGTATTCATTGCCCAAAGACACCTTAATCCAGTCTATAGGTAGCCTTTTCCGTGGCCTCAACTCTCAATGAAAGCACCAATTGTTAAATGAAAGGGACGCAGACCCTAACATTGTGGTTCAATCGAAGAACAAGAAAAGAACAGGGAAAGAAACGGAAAAAGAACAAGAACAAGATTTCATATATTCTGATATGCTTTAACTTCATTACATGGGTTCATTTATATCCATGACCCATTGCCACATCAATTTCCTAACAAACTAATTGTAAGCCACGTTGCTTTCACACAAGCCACGTTACATGCTACTAGCCACGTTATCTGTTACACTCCCTTCTCAACTAACTAACTAACTAGATGGTAATAGCTTGGGCTCAATAGAATACTTCAGCCCACTAACTACTAATAAAGTCCTTGGCCCATGAAGGTGCTCCAGCTAACCTCTTCTGCTTGGACCTATCAAATTACCAACTTTTGGTTGGACATTCCCGGATTAATTTTAATTTTCTAAATAAACCATTTTAATGGATTCATTATAGAAGTTATTGGAAAGTTATGCTATATTTGCAAAAAAATTGATAGACATCTTAGGCTATATATTGTCTATGATTCCTAAATGATACACTTTTAGAAGGAGAAAAATTTTAATACGTTTTTAAAAAGATACAATTTATAATGCAGAAAAGAAAACCCATACAAATTGCCGAAGGGGTTACTATTAGGTCCATTCGATAAGCTATTTATAATTTTATTTTTGTAAGGCACACGAAACTGAAGTGGGCTCCTCCAACTTTATATGCTTGGGAAAAATTCCAGAATTAGTTATTCCCTGGTCCCCCCAGGCCGATAATCGGGAAATATGGGTTGTCGAGTTGTATTACTTTAATCCAAGCTATGTATGTCGGAATACCGACTTTGCCTTTTGATATTGCTTTTTCTTGATTTGGGGATCTTTGAGCCCCTTTTGACTGATATTGTCAGACTTTGCTCCCGATTCTTTGCATGTTTCGTTTGCAGAGTTGAATTTCTCCTTGCTATAATTAGCCCAGTTTTATATACTGTAGCTTTATTTATTTGAGCTTGGCTTTGCCAGAATCTCGTTGTGATATCGTCTTCTGTTTCAACTCGACTGTGCATACCATTTTTTCACAAATTTTGACTTGATCAGAATCATTCATCTTTTTGAGTCTGGCTTGCATTGCCATGACGTTCAGATGGAACAGGGTGAGGCTCCCACTGAATTCAGGGCTGGGATGCCTCTTATCCAGTTCTTATGCTTTTCATCCATTTCATGTCTTTGGATGATTATGCCTTTATACTCGCATCTTGAGTTTTATACCTCCCTGATAACTTAGATATATTTTTCTAAGTATTCGAGGTTCATTAGATTCTAGAGTTGCCTGAAGTACTCATTAAATACTTCTAAGGACCTAGCATTATCTTGATTTTGATAAACAAGCTTGTATCCTTGTTATCTAGGTCTAGGTTTGTAACTTAGTCAATTTTCTAAGAATATCAAACCTTATTCGAGTTGTCCCCTATTTGAGAAAGGTTATTTTTACAACTCGAATAAATTCTTATTTTCTCAACCTGTGCATTTTACGAGTTCCGGTATATTGACCTGGCCGAGGTCAAAGCATTATATGGATTCCGTTTTTTGTCACTCTCTGTGACGCATGTTTGTTTTAACTTAACATTTTGTTAAGTCAGCATTGATGAAGGTGATCATTGTCGCCTTCAGTCATGACCAGGGTTTCGTAACCCGGTACTATCCAAGGTAAAGGCAGTATTGTCATATGTTCCACTTGGGTCTTTCGACCTTAGTACGAAGCATTTCGACTTGATCATATTCATCATGAAAAATTGTGCTTGTATCTCAAATTTATGTTTGATGCATCAGAAAAACAAGGATCCATATTTACAAAGGTATCTACTTGTTCCTTAGATTTACTTTGACCCGGATTCGTATACCATGGTTTCTTAATATTCAACTCGGCTTCTTGCCTGAGTTTCAATTTCAAAGGCGTCATTATGACTTGATTAGTGACGCTTCAATCTGCCCTCTTGAATCTTAGTTCAATTTGGATTACGGAAGCGTCTTCCCGCTTTCCCTGAACCAGGCTTGATGTCGCATGCGTAACATCCTGGGCACTGATGAGGGCGGGGAGTGATCGCCGGTGCGCAAGGGCACGGACAAGGAGCGGCTCCTGGTAGGCTCCCAGCGACGGGGGTACATGAATGAATCGAATAACACCCGAAAGAAAGGGATTCCAAAGACTGTGCAGGTATAAGACTGCACTGTTTGGGATAGCTTATAAGAATTAATTGGTACTACCTATACTAACAAGATGCATCTACTTTTCGGTAGCCCAGTTCGGAGGAACTCCACAGTTAAGCGTGCTTGACTTGGAGCAATTCTGGGATGGGTAACCTCCTGGGAAATTTTCCCAGGAAGTGTGCGAGTGAGGACAGTCGTTGACTGTTGAAGCGGCCGGTCGTTACACATAGCATCCTGCAAACTGAATACAAAGAAGAGCGCAAGGGTAACCCACGGCACCATCGGCCGACAAGGGAAGTCACCGTATACTGCAAATTGTACCGCAGCAACGACCACAGTACTGAAGAATGCAGACACCTTAAAGAGGAGATAGATGAGCTTAACAAGGGCGGGGCTCAAAGACGGGCGAGTGACGGTGCTCATACTGTCGGTTCTAGCAGGAGACACCGCGCACGTAGTAAGTCACCAGAACGAAGAACTAACCAATCCGGTTATCGGCCCCGCCATGAACATGACTAAAGAGAAGACTCTCCAAGAGACCGCAGAATGCAAGCTATCCCATGAAATAGAGGAAGCGGGGAGGAAGATGACGAAGACTCAGCTGTCATCAAGCACGGAGTGATAAACATGATCTCAGGCGGATTGAGCGGAGGTGGAGAAACAGCTAACGCCAGGAAGAAACACTTGAAACAATGTTTGGCGATAGCTGGCAAAGTCACCAGCAAATTGAAAGTTGATTCGGGCCCAACCAAGCCTAAAATCGTGTGGGACTACAGCGATTTGGGCGACATCCTCCCCGGACATGATGACCCCTAGTCATTCTAGCAATAATAGGCAATTTTGGCGTTAATCGTGTGTTTGTTGATCACGGCAGTTCTGCTGACATCTTGTTTTACCATGTTTCAGGGCATTAGGGTTTACAGTCAATGAATTAACCCCAGTCGCAGGTGAACTCTCATGTTTCGACGCAACAGTCACCAAGCCTCTCGGAATGATAAACCTCGTTTATCCATGGGAACGCCACCCACTTCAAGGTCAGCTGACATCCAATTCCTGGTGCTTGACACCCCATCAGCAAACGTCGGTTTACAATATGTATTATTATTGTTGCATCTCAAATTGAGAGACATTGTTAAAACATTATATATTGTTTAACCATTGCTTGCAGGACCCGGTGTCCTTGTGGTTGCAACTTAATTTTCCTTCTTGTAGCAAATACAATAAATCAAAGTGCTTCATGGTAGCACCAAGAGTGGCAATACCGTTGTCAAAAAAGCTCATCGAATACTGGATTTGGAAATACAAGTCAGATAAGGAGATATTTTCTCTCATTTATTTTCAATTGTCGAGATATTATACCGGCACGATCTACTCAACTAGATAATTTTATTGATGGGAAACCACTAACAATTTTCCCAAACAAAAGATGGGTAATTGATATGCAGAATACAGAGGAGTCTAATTGAATAACATCCAATAATAAGCATCTTGACCAAGTCATTACCAAAGCCGAAATCAGGCTTCAATAAATATGACAGTTCGACATCATAACCAGAGTCGAGATCAAGAATAACATGCTGGAACCATGCCAATGGGCCTAAATTTAAAAGATCCAAGTTGGTTAATGTTACTCCCACTACAGGAACCGTCCTCTATTACAAGCAGAATGGTTACAGAGTAATAAGGAAGCATTCTTTTCCTTACCTTTATATCCCAGAAATTATTACCATATGATGTGAAATTTCCATAAGAATTGATATGTGAGATGTATAATATTGAAAGTTGGTCAACATTGTTATGCATGTATATGTCGACAGAAACAGGTCGGCAGATATTTTGAATATTATCATGACAAAGGAGCATGGAGCTTTATGATAGATGCTCAATTAAATCCGATACTAATATTGATTATTGATTAATCCTGATCAATTATTAATTGTTGATTGCGATTATTATCTGATAACACCTACATAATCACCGATTGTTAATTGAAGCAAAATTATTGCTAATGGCATACTTCATGCTTTATTATGTTGCATTTATTTTTGTAAAGAATAATCAAACAGGTCGTGTGGAGATCCCTTCTAAAAAAGGGAAGGAGATCCAGATCCAATCAAAATAAGGAAGGAAATCCACCTAGATGAATGCAATTCAAAGAGACAAAATGTGTCTCCTTAAATATAAGGCTTCGACAAAAGAAGCCAAGTCAGAATGAAGACCGGCCCTCCGGGGTGGAAATGGTTTATTAAATGGAGCCAATCCATCATAAAAGCTGAAGACAGATGTGACGAAATCCAATCCGTGATAAAAGTTGAAGAAGTAAAAGAAATCAAGCAACTCAACCATAGAGCCGAGTTAAAATACGCAAAATATAAATTGAGAAAGAAACCGACCAAGGCCCCCGACATCTGCAAGGCCAACCAACTAGCACTCAAACAGATGTGATGGCTAGCAAATATAAAGTTGACCAATAGGAAATTATAAGTCGGGTGAACAGAAACTTCCACCAACGGTCAGATAGTCAACATCTAAATTTTTATCAACATATTTGAAATATTGATTTGTGATAATGATATGAGCACACTAACAATTAATGGGCGAAGCCCATTTGCAAGTATATTATCTCCATAATTACAGGACATCTAAAGGAAATTCGGGCAATCAACATGCCTCATGATCATAAAAGGACTATCCAACAAATTTATTCCTCCTTGAGATGTTCTAGTAAAGAAACAGTAATAGGGCCATAGCCCTCAATAATTAAGCAAGTTGTCCATGTAGCCGAGTTCCAAAAGCTTCGAACACTAAATTCAAAGATCAAAAGCATTCTGATCACAACATCGGGATCTGAGTTAAAGAATAACGACAAGATTGGAGAGATGAGACCCTAGAAAAATGATCACACCCCAATCTGAAATATAAATATGAAGATAGATTGCAATCCTTACGACAAGATTGCACTTAAATCCGAGATAAAGACCGGCCCTCCGGGATATAAATGTTTAATAGAAATAAAGATCCGAGAAACAAATCGGAAATAAAATAAAGACGTATATGGCGAGATCCAATCCGGGATAGAAATAAATCCAGGATATAAATTGGAAGACGGATCCAATCCGGGTTCAAATATAAGAATAATGCATGCATGCTATAACACATCGCAATTCTAAATTAAGTATTAAAATATTAAACGAGTAATTAAGCGAAGAATTAGTGAAAATCCTGAAGATTAGGCCAAAATACAAAGAAAGAGTAAAACGGTAATTAGCCAACACGGAACCCTAGGAAGATAAAAATTGAGTATAAGGTCTCAGATGGTAAAAGTAACCCTGGAAATGGATGCAGAACGGAAAATTCAAAAAAATTAGTGAATAGTGTTTTTCGCGGGTAAAAATATCGCGGTACGATTGCACCGTAAAACGTGTTGATTGAGTTTTGAGCTCTAGGTTTCAAATATGAGTTATAAATGGTTTATAGAGTTAGGAAATATGATTTCTGATAATATTTGATGGAATCAAGTCAGTTTGGGGAAACGTGCCAACGGCGCGCGCAACAGCTTAAAACAGTGTTTTCTCCGAACGACCGGAAAACTTCGGATTCATCTGATCAAGTATAATTAAATGACAATGGCTAATGTTAAAATTTAGAGTTTCTAAATAGGTTGTGAATTTTTGGACGTTTAGTGAAAGTTCGGATGAATTTTAAATCGCCTGAGGTGGCGTGGGACCCACCCCACTTAAATCTCACTTAAGCCACCTCACCCCTCACTATTCATCATCACCTCCCTTTCCTTTCTTCTTGTAAAACCTGAGCAACAGCCCCCCCCCCCCCCCCATTATTGTGCAAAATTCCATTTCATCACAACTTAGCCATTTCTCCACCGAATCCATCGATTTTTGTCTTGAAACTTGATGGAAAACACCTTCTAAAGCCATTGGTTGCACTCTTTGGCCTTGAAACCGTCTCCTTGAGGAGATCTGGGCCAAAATCAGATCCGAAAATTTGAAGAAAAATGGTGTTCATGGAGTCATTTGGTCCCTCATTGCTTGGATAAGCCTTGGAGTAGTGTCAAGCCTTGATTGTGAGTATGTTTCCACCCCATTTCCATGGTTTAATTGTAGTTTATGTTTATGAATCCTAAACCTTGCATTGTTGATGTGTTATGTTAGAGAGCTCAAATGAAAAATGTGTATTAGATGATAATGCCTTAGAATGAGGTGTTTGAGCTTGAAATGTCATGAAAAATTTAGGTGGAAAATATGGATTTTAACTTAGTGAAATTTTGAGGTGCCATGAATTGGATTTTGGAAAATGTGTTGAGATGTTATTGGTGAGTTGTTGGATGATTATATGTTGATATATGTATGAGGTGTGTAATGATTAAAATTGAATGAGAATTCTTTGGAGCTTCCAAGTGAGCAATTCAGCCATATAGGAAGTTTTAGGAATTTGATGTTGTTTGTGTTGAGTGGATGATGTTTCAAGTGTTGAATGGTATTTAAATGGGTTGTGTGGTGGTTAGAAAGTGGTAGAATCAATGAAAAATGATAAATAGTGTTAAGGGTCATAAAGGATCCTAGAGTGAATTGTTAAGCGAAACGATGCTTAAAAGACGTAAAATGGAAAAATGACACTTGAATTAGCCTCTTGGTAACCTTAGGGTGTGTAATAAAATGAGAAAGAAAATTTAGAAAAATAAAATTGAAATCTAGCCTTGTTTGGCCGAACCTTCAAGAGGAAGGGGGTGACTTTGACCTTTTTCGCGTTTTGATGTAATTGCCGTGTGCTGACGCTTCGTACATGGATATTGTAGGTTGTCGTACGTCGATTTGAACCCCGAACCGTGAGTCGGTGGATTGCCCTTGGTCCTGGACCAAGTGGATTGAGGTAAGTGGTTGGATCAAAGCATGGATAATTGTAAATTGACATGTGTTGTATGAGTTTTCGAGTAATTGGGAATGTCCTCTGTGTAGGCATTCTATTGAATAACGAGTTTGGAAAATAAGCTGCCGCGGAGCTAAGTGGAGTAACATATTGAGGTAACCTCTTGGTACTGGGGCTTGTTCCCCTTGTGTGTTCCACCACACCGTTGAGGGTGATGGTAGGAAGTGTATATGAGTAGTGTAGAACAGCATGAGCATGCATGTAGCATTTATGAGGGTACTTATGTACCAAGTCTATGTCCAGTAGACAGTTAGCCTTCGGGCAGTTTCGGACTTCCACTGGATAGGTCTCCGAGAGGGAGTTCCAGTTGACCCAGGGTCGTGGTGTGTAATCTGGATAGGAGCACACTAGGAAGTCTTGGGTGTATGAGGATGGTATGGGTACCTTGGTTGTGGTTCTTGGAACACGCCTTGGATGACACCCGTAGGCTTATATATGTCAAGGACGTCGTGTGGTATTGGTAGCTACCATCCCGCTTCGTCGTAGTTTGTATTCCGATATTCCCAAGTTTCTCTAAATCTCTTGCTTTATCCCGTTTTGAGTAATGTTGCTTTATATTATTTATATGTATCGAAGTGAACCATTGGGCGGAGTTTTCTCCAGAACCTCTGGGTTACTGAGATATATTCGTATATCGTACCCCATCTTGGGGACTTTATTTCAGGAGGTAGCAGTGGCGTCGGAGCGGCGAGCAAGAAGCCCGCAGGATGACTAGTGGAGCATTTTTCACATTTTGCATTTTGGTGGCCACTTGGCCTAGGCTAGACTTAGGGCATGAACATCTCATATGTATGTAGGATGAGTTGCATAGTCATATTTGTTCATGTCGTTTTGCCTAAGTCTAGTAGTTTATGTCATTTAAGCTTATGTTTCAAATTGTAAATTGTAAGTTGTAATATTGTATGAGATGTTGTAAGAATACATGGATATTGATGTAAAATGATGGAAGGGCTTTAGGCCTACTTTAGGACGATGATTATATGCTTATGTTGAGAAGTTGCATGTAAATGGACATTGTGATTGTAACCACTTAAGGATTTTAAAGTGAGCTATATTGTGTAATAAATATAAACTGAGTTGGGTTGTAAGCGCCCCAAGGCATTGTTGGTCCTTGTGTGTGTCACCCATCAGATTATTATGTAAATTTGAGGTACTAGAGAGCTTATGCAAATTTGGGGATTATAGGAAAAACAAAGGAAACTCTAGCGAATTTTCTGTAGAATTGGCAGATCTTATGCGAACTTCGGGAGAGCATATCTCCCTCCATAGAGGTCCGATAGGGACGTTCCATACACCATTTTGAATCTTGAGATGTCCCCTACATTGTGCTAAAATCTTAGAATTTTATGGGTTGTACGCAGCCCTGTGGAAGCCATTGAAGACGGACAGCCCATAACGCACCTGTACAGGGGCTGTTTCTGGCAATTTTTGGGAATTTTATTCTCGCTTCGTTTCTTGGTCAAATTAAGCGTATGATATATCAAATTGAAGATTGAGGTGTATAGTTTATGGTGTAAAATTTTGTGAGCAATTAGATGAGTGGATTTTCTGCAGTAACTCATGGAGTGAGATGTTGGGAGCCATTTTGGGGTTGGTTGGCAGTTTTGCTTATCCAACTTCAAACGGCGATAACCGGAGAAATGAGCTCGGAATTGAGCGTGTGATGGTTCATTAGAAAGGTAATTAAGTCCCTTAAAAGATCATAAAAGATGAGACGAACACGAAGAAAATTGAGAGAGAATGAATGAATATACCGAACCACGTTCGGATAGGTAGAAAACACAAAAGTGTGAAATTGGCTAAGCGGGTTTATGGGAACCCCTTAGTGACTTATAATAAGTAAAGTAAGTTATAAAAATAGTTTAAAAAAAGTATTCCGCAAGAGTTTACATTTATAGTCACAGATTTTAATTATTACGCTTTTTACAATTTTAAATGCTCGCGAAATAATCAGAAAAAGTTTATTCGTATTTTTATAAATGAATTTCTGTGATTATAAATGCGCTTAATATCATAATTAATGTTAACAATACCGGTGTACAATGGGTTGTTACACTATGTGATTGGCGTCCTGAGGTGTCACGCCCCAAAGGGCGACTCACATATTTGGAGGGTTTGTGACCCTTCTTGCCTTTTTCCACGTGGTCCTTACTTTTACTAGCTCTCTTCTCTTGGTTGTGGGCGTCGTCGACTCGGCTCCCTTTATATTCTTCAATCCGCATAAACTCTTGAGCTTTTTTCTTGACCTCTTCTAGGTTGGTCATTTCATGGCGAGCGAGCTCGTAGGCGTACGCTCCTTGTCGCAAGCTCGTAGGCGAGCGCGCCGTTGGGATCTATAAGCCCACTATATTCCCTTTGGGGATGGAGTCACTGTATGTATGATAGCCTTAGCACAGGTAGAGACCAAGCTAAGAGGCACTGTTCCAAGTACGAAATAAGCAGTCAACAATGGGGTTAGGTGTGTGTATGTGTGACTCAATATAAATGGGCAGAATTATGATGCATAAGATACCTTCTTGGTGTGCCAAGGGAGGCTATTTATAGGGGAAGGTGATGTGAATCTTGTGTGGGTTGGTGAGGAGGGGGTCAACCTTCCTTGGGATCTGCTAAGGGTGGCAGATGCTGCTGGGCGTGGCAGGCGCTGCCATGAAAGCTGATGTGCCTCTGGCAAGTGTGATTTTTCTGTGTTAAAATTGACAAGAATTGAGTCATAAGAGAGCAATTTAAATACATATTAGCTAATTATGTTGATTCTTTGTATGTCAGTAATATTCACCGTTTAGTTGTATTTTTACAGGAGAAATAAGTGAAGAATTATAAAAAGCCTGTTAAATGCAATTCTACACGGGTGCAGTACACTACAAGTCCCAGAAGCATGGCGCGGACGGCACCACACTGGCTCAAACCCGCGCCAGTTTACGAACTTTGCAGCGAAGGCACCAAAGTGATGCTGAGTAGCACCAAAATGGCGCCACCTAGCGCCATAACACAGAACCTTGGCGCTCTCTAGTGCCCAAGCAGCACCAAAGTGGCGCTACCTAGCGCCACAACAAAGGAGAAGTTGTCCAGGAGAATGGCGCCTAGTAGCACCAAATTATATGCACAATGGCGCTACTAGGCGCCCAAAGAGAAAAGGAAATGGCGCCTAGTGGCGTCACTATAGCGCCTACTGGCGCCGTTTCACGAACATTCGGTTCCGACTTTTTCAGATCAGGCATTGGCGTGGCGCGAACTTGCGCCAATCCGGCTCCGGTTTGCGGGACAGATCTCCGTGTTTTCTGAGGGGCACTTTTGTAAAGAAAAGAAAAACATTATAAAAGGACCTTTTGCGGATTAGGTCAGCGGACTTACACATTCACATATTCTGCAATTTTGAGACGGACACAGTGAGACGTACATAGAGACAGATTATGAGAATTCTGAGATTCACAGAGATACACAGAAGAGGCAGATCTGGAGAGCCAAGGAGGAGAGACTGGAGGCATTCATCGTTCTTCATCTCCTTCTAGTATTTCTTTATCTCTTGTTTTAATTTTATGTTGAGTTTTAGATCAGCGATCATGATGTTGATCGGCTAGATCTTTTTATTGTAGTCAGGGTCACGATCCATATGTGAACCCTTGATACGAATGATTGATTTGTGGTTTTTGATTTATATAATTATCTTTATCTTTACTCTGTGCGAATTTTATATTCCCTTTGTTAGAGTTGATCAATCTGATAGTTGTGATATTCTGAGGATCAAAACCCTAGATAGGAATATTGGGGTTTTGATCTCGGAAGGGGGTAAGATAACAATCTGTATGCGTGCTAGGAATATACGTGTATACGATTGCATATGCTTAAATTATTGTGCCCATTGCTTGATCCCATGAGAAACATTGCAAGGAATTAGGGTTTCTCATGGGATTAAAAGGTTAACCCTGCAAGGAATTGAGGGTTAACTATTAAATCTTTTAGATGATAATTTATCTGAGTAATTATATAAATAATTATTGTAAATCAATCCGGAGTAAAAAGCAGGGATCATTTAGTAAATGAACCCTGACTACAATGCTTTTCTCATAATCTTTACAAAACAATTTTCAATTTTATTTATCAACACAAAAATACAAAAATAAGTGCTTTTATTTTCAATTTACAATTTTACTCAAATTGACAATATTTGTCAAAACCCTTTTTGGAATCGTCAATTCTTAAATGAAAAGTTTAATATTGATATTAGATCCTAATCCCTGTGGAGACGAACTTTTCTTATCACTTTATTACTTGTGCGATCGGTATACTTGCCAGGAAGCATCAATAGCAGCGATGCGCCCTCTGTGCCTGGCGATGTCAGCATGTGACAAAGGCAGTTTTCTCTTATGGTATCTGGGGCAGTCACCTTTGGGGGTTGGGGTCCCAAGACGGGACATTTTGGTGTTTCTCCTAGGGAGTGTCCTCGCGTTGGGGGTTGGGGGGCTGACCGTTGGTAGGGCTGACGTGGATGGGGGGTTGAGATTGGGCTTGGACCTGTGGGCCGCTGTGATGTTGGGCCATCTGAAACATAACTCAATTTACAATTACAACTTGTTTGGTTTTGATTTTAGCACTATCAAATGGAAGTTTAATCATTGCTAATGGACGTTTGCATATTCTGTACTCATTTTGATAGGTACTGTATGCCGAAATGAACGTTCAGGTGTATCCGAGAAAAAAGACAAAAAAGAATTGAACGTTCGGGTTGAAGAAAATTGATTTTCTTGGCGGCAGCATTTTGATGCTTCTGCCTATTGTAGCATTGTGTAAAAGGGAAAATATTTTCTTTTTATTTTTATCCTTCATTAACATTTTTTATATATTAAAATACAATATTTTATATCTTTCATTAATTTTATATCTAAGATTAATTTTACTTTTAAAATGAAGTTCTTGTAAAATTACTTTTCAAATATCATTACTATACTCAATCAATAGTTTTAATGTTTGTCTAGATCCTCTCTTTTTTAAGCTAGAAGCTATTTATAAATAGAAGTTAAGTCAAACAAATTTTAAGAAAAACTCTTATAATGAAAAGCTATTTTTTTATAATTAAGAAAAAAGCTAAAAGCCAATTTTTTTTTAAAGCTCTATCAACTTTTCTTTAATTGTGTTTTCAAAAAATAAAATAAAAAGATATATATATATATAGAGGGAGAGAGAGATTTCTTGAACTATGTGTTTTTAAGCTAAATTTTTTATATAATTATCAAATAGCTTTTAGTTTTTTTTCTTAAACTCTTTTTTTTTGCTGTAGCTTATAAATAGCCTCTAGCTTGAAAAAGAGAGGATTCAAATAGGCTCTTAACATCACTTTTCTTTAAAAAAAATTAAAATATTAAAACTACCATAAGTAACTCTCTCTTTTTGGAGTAATATGGGAATCTAAACAAAAACAAAACAGAAAGACTACCCAACATACCCACCCAACAGGGGGTTGAATCCATACGTTAGAATTTTTTTATGACCGGTTATGTAAAATTTTTATGTCTCTCTCTTTCTTCATTAATGATAATTAAATCCCATTTATTTAATACATGTGAAGAGATAGATAAAAACAAAAATTTCACATGGTCATATCACATAAAATTTTAGAGTAAATACTATTTTGGATCCTTAACAAAGAACACGAAACTCATTTTAATCCCTTAGAAAAAAATAACTATGTTAGTACTTTTTAAAGGACTAATGTATATCTTAAAACTTGTAGGTAGGGGTGAAACTGGGCTGGGCCGACCCACAGGGCCCTATAGCCCAGCCCATAGTGGCCTAGCCTGGCTTGGCCTTTTTACTTAGCAGGTTGGGCTTGGGCTGGTGTAAAGGTTTGATTAGATAATTGGGCCGGAGGCTTAATATATTAAGCCTGGCCCATGAGCCTCCAAGGCTAGCCCAATTGTTCTGAATAGTTCTGCTTTGGAATCTCAGTTACTAGAGTTAATAACATACCAAAAATTATTTTTACTCTTTACTTATATCTTGTGAGATGACAACATTATTGCTAAGTCTTAATTCACCTGCAAGCTCCCGAGTCCCGAGTAAGACACACCACCGCCGTTCACGCCACCACCGTCGTCCTCCACGGTTCACGCCACCACCGCTGTCCACCAACTTCAAGTTATCTCTCATCTCTATGTGTTTATTTATCAGATAAATAGAGTTCCTCGTTCATATTGATCTTGATTAGAAAAAGATTAATATCAGATTCTATGATTGGTAATGTTTAATTGAAAGGCTGAGAAGGAAAGAGGTGTATTTCGAATCATCGAATCATCATGGTTCTGTTTGGACATTAAAATTGTGATTTTTGTTTTAATAATAGAATTTGCGTTTTTCAGCAGGGTCTGGACTACGGGTTCCTTTTCCAACCCCTCTCTTATGCGTTCGGGGATGGCCCTTTTGAGTTAGCTCATGTCTGCTATCTCTTTTAACTTGTTGGATGCCAACTCGGCCTTTTGACTTAGTGCATTGGCAACTTGATTTGATTGGTCCTCCCGGGCTTGTACTCGAGGACCATGTCGAACCCCACCAGAAAGTCTTGCCACCGTGCCTGTTTGGGGCTCTCTTCTGAGTAAGGAAAGAGCTCGTAGCCATATTATCGGTCTTGATCACGAACCTTAAGCCCAGCGAAGAAAACTACATTGCGCTCCAACAATTCAATGATCTGTGTTGGTTATCAAGGTCGCTTGTGTATTTTGTGGAGTTGATTCATAATCTGCTTGGAAGTTAAAAATTAACAGGCTAACGGGCCGGGCCGGGCCAAATTGAAAATTTTTGGCATAGACTTGGCCTTTAGGGGGCAAAATTCGGCTCAGCCGAGCCCACTTTCACCCCTACTTGTAAGGGATCACAATTTAAAGAACTAAAATTCCATAAAGACCACATGTCAATTTTTTAAATTACTTGTTTTTTGTCGAGAACTCGAAAGAGTATTTAGTCAAGATTTTAAGATAATAAAATCCTCCCACTCCAACAGAGTATGGAGAACGCTACACCAACTTCCCCCCCCCCCCCCCCCCCCCCCCCCCCCCCCCACCCCACAACACACTTTTTGCCAAAAAATTAATTTTCACACATTCCTCCAATAAATCACCAAAACATTAGGCTATAAATATAACTATAAAAATAATAATTAATATTACTTAAAAATAACCAATTTTATCTTCTTTAGTCCAGGATCAGTCTGATTATGCACATGTCTCCTATTTTTAACTAACGCGTATATACAGTACATCTGTGAACCAAAATTCCAAGTTCATGGCTGTTAAATAAAAAACTAATAATAGTAATAATAAAAGCAGATAACATTTACATAATTCAAAGTAAAAAATAACAAACAAACTTCTTTTTTGGTTTTCATTATATTGGGATACAGTATAAAATGCAAATACAATACATATACACCCGCCTTTCTAACCAATAACAAGAAGGAAAAAACCACGTAATTAGAATACATATGTAGACAAAATGAAAGAATTGGACCTGTCCACTGTCTAGTGTCTTCATTGCTACAAATCTATAATATGCAAACATTGCAAGAAGCAATTTAAAAGGAGAAACTAAAAAGCACTCTCTATGCAGTGTCACATTCAAACTTGGACACTAACCACAACTACGTCCATTATATGCCAAAATCAAAACGCTGTATGGTATACCAATAAAACCACACTTTCCAACCAACCGATAAGTGCGTTTCAAGATAACTGAGGAAAGGAAGCGTAGCTAAAAGAAGCAGACATGTTACTGATTGTATCAAGTCTTAGAACAATTCGAATTTCTTCTTCAGCATGTCTTGCTTCCATCTTGGTAATTTATAGAATGCTTCTTTTGCCATTCCAAATACAGTTTTGAACTCTTCATCCGACAAATAGGCCTGTCCAACAAGTAGAGAAGAAAGAAACAAGTTACCTCAATCCAAAGCATAGAACTTATATGGAAAATCATATACCTGCGCCTCGAGAATTTGAAATACTACAAATAACCCCCAAAATGGGATACAATTAAAAGTTGATTTAATGAAATTAGCTTGTAATTTGTCCCATTTTAAGATTTTGTAATAATTCAATATATATATATATATATATATATATATATATATATATATATATATATATATATATATACGGGACAGGATCCTTTGACACCGGTGTCAAACTTTAAAATTTGAGACCAAATTCTAACCGTTGATTTCTGCCAATCAAACTTATTAATTAATCATTAATTTTCAATAAATGATAATTGTTGATTGGCACAAATCAATGGTTAGAATTCGATGTCAATGTCAAAGGATCCTATATATATATATATATATATATATATATATATATATATATATATATATATATATATATATATATATAAACAAAGAAACAAACAAAATTCCTAAAATATCTTTCATTAACTCCCCAATCCCTTAAAACAACATAGGTTTCGGGTTGCAGAATATAACTTTATGTCTTGTGGCAGGAGAAACATTTTTCCATATATATATATATATATATATATTTTTGCGGAATGATCCATTTACAAACTTTTTTTATAAATTTTTACAAATTACACTATGTACTCTCGGGAGAACATAGTGTAGTTTGTAAACAAAAAATTTGTAAATATAACCCTCCTTATATATATATATATATATATATATATATATATATATATATATATATATATATATATATATATATATATAGGGAAAGGTTATACTTACAACCGATTTTCCTTTACAACCAATATCTGAACCGTTAATTTCCGTCAATCAACGGTTGAGATTTTCGCCAATAAAATTTATTAATTAATTATTAATACGCAATAAATCTTAACCGTTGATTGGCGGAAATCAACGGTTATGATATTGGTTGTAAGAGGTTGTAAAAGAAAATAGGTTGTAAGTATAACCTCTCCAATATATATATATATTTCAAACTAAATATAATATCAAATCAATACAAAGCAAGACGAACCTCTCTCCGTTTAGGATCAATTCCAGACACATTTTTACCAGATTTAGTCTTTAATTGATCATAACTGAAAGTCCTTTGACTATCGTTTCCATCCTCCACATTTTCTTGTTTCGGTTCCAAATCCCCATTGCTACCACTTTCAGGGGCAAGTTCCTGTGTTTCCTTGGCTTCTGCAGCTTCTTCCATTTCAGAATAGGCACTTTCACTTTTAGCTTCTGCAACAAGAACTCCAACATTTAAAATGATCAGAAGCACACAACAATAATAGTACAAACAAAAAATAAGTATTTTCTTTTTAATGCAACAAGTACATTTGTCTTTAAAGATTATCCTCCTGAGGGAAAGAAAAAGCCTATAGAGTTAATAAATCTGTATGTGTTTCTTCTCTTAAATCTCAAAAGGCGAGGGTTTTCAAGGTGTTCCGAGACTGCGGTACAATGCATTGCTTATATCTCCACTTTTGGTAGTTTATTTGAACAAGGTCAAAACACTAGCCACCGAAATGAATTCAGGTGACTGCAGCACATATCATTATGATTCAACAATAAATTATAACTACAATCGAACAAAAAGGATCTACATTAATTATTAAAAGAGAAACACAAAAAAAAGTAGTAAGGTGTTGTGAAATATTTAACCCAGCAAACCTGTTGTGGTATTTTGTGCAAAAAATAGACACAGAGAGAACCAGTTGGGGTATTCTGTGTATGCAACATGCACTTAGGTTATGAGAACATTATTTCTTACCAGTAAAGCTACTTTCTTCTAAAGGACTGCTGGTTGCCAAAGGGGAAGCATCAGGTGAATCTTTCCCCTTTTCAGCAGTAAGAACTGATGAAAGAGCAGCAACCGCTGCTGCTCTTTGTGATCCTTGACCTTTTCCAGATGACATAGGAGAAGTCGTCTTTGCCCCAGATGATGAATTAAATGCAGAGTTTAAAGCAGCTAAAGCTTCGGCTCTTTGTCTAGGTCCTCCTTGGTTTAACCCGTTTAATCTATCCTGAGCCTATGAAAGTGCAGAGGATTAATTGGGTCAGGGGTTATAATTGAATAAAGGGAAACCACATTACCAAAGCAACACAAAAACACCTTAGAAATAATGTCCGTAAAAAAAAGTAAATAAATAAAGGAGCAATCTTCAGAATGCAACACAGATGAGCACTCTCAAATATGACAAAGCCACTTGGGTATGAATCTATTCTCTGTGATCCATTCACAGAGAAAAAGGAATGAGAAAACTAACTTCCATTTACAGAATAAAGGGAATGCTAGAAGTGAATACTGTATCTGTCCAACTTGATAAATGCCTACATGAAGCAGAGGCACTATTCTTTTGGCCCTAAGATCCAACGTAATGTGGCATCAAGTGGATAGTAGACGTGATAAAGCTAGATATTTTAACAGAAGACGATGGCATAACTACTTTAGTCCTTGCTAGTTAACTTGGATGATTTGATGGTGTAAAATATTAAACTCCTAAGAACTATGTTTTTCTTGGCAGAGGCATCCATTCTCAGTTGAAAGCTGGATTAAACACAATTTTCAGGGGAAAACAATCTCACTGGCAGAGATTGGTGTATTGACACCAAAATTAAACCTATGGTTCAATTACAGGGGAAACACCTTCAAATTCTTAATTGAATTTCTAGCTTTCAGGGCCCAATAGCATCAGTTGACTTTCCAAGTGAAGCCCAAGGTGGGATCTTTTAATTCTCGATGCCTAAAAGTGAATTTCGAGATTCTATATTCAATGTAAATCTGGTATTCTTTCTTTAATTTTTTTTATAGAAAGCTGAACCTAATACATATGCTTACCCAACTAATCTATATTTCCATTTGACATTAAAAACTTCCTATGTTTAGTGCAAAGAATGGGATTCCATAGAATTGAAAGAAAAAGAAATAGTAAATTGGGAACACAAATCCTGTTCCATTTCTACAGTTTCATATGATAAACAAAATGGCATAGAAAGTGATTCCGCAGCTTGGTGAATGATATATAATATAGAATGAACTCAAAATAAAGTGAGTGGCATAACTAACCCTAATAAAAATGAAAATATCCTATTCCACCTCTATAATTTTATATGATAAACAAAAGGCATAGAAAGTGATTCCACGGCTTGGTGAATGGTATATAATATAGAATGAACTCAAAATAAAGTGAATGGCATAAATAACACTAATAAAAATGAAAAAGTAAATGATCCTAATAAAAATGAAAAAGTTTTTCATTTTTATTATAGTCATGTCATTCACTTTGTTTTGAGTTCATTCTATATTATATTCCATTCACCAATATGCCCTTAGATATACATATAAATATACATATACGTATACATATACGTATACATATACATATACATACATATACATATATACCAATATGTATTTTCTGAAAACAATATTCAAGGTTGATTCTACAACTTAATAAAAGAAGTTTTAATATTATTTTTTTCTTTCCTTACAGTATGTTATTATCATGGCCTCATGCTTCATGACATTGGCACAATATATTTTTAAGTATTGTGGAAAATCTGAAAAATTATGTCAAATTTAACTTTAAGAAGGGCATTTTAGAATGAAAAAAACATATGGAATCTTACTCCACAAAAATATTGAATCTCAATATCATCTTTGTGGAGGAATGTGACTCCATAAATTTGTGGAATAAAACTGAGAATATGAATGCCATTCAATATTTTTCCTGCTAACAACATGAGAATCCTCAAATTCGAAGATTAAACATGGAATGGATTTTCATTCCTCGACTCCAAATGTAGCATAAAAGAAAGGAGCAAAACAATATGCTGCATGGGTTAAAGTATTCAGATCCTCTTCTACCAAAACAAAAAAAGTTTCAGATCCTCTAAAGTGAGTAGTGCACTTTATAGAGTGAAGGGCATAATTAATAACCATTGATGAGAAAAACAATGATTAGGATTTTACAAAATACAAACATCAATATAACAAATCGTGCATATATGAGAATCCACTCCCTTGGTTTTTCATCAATGGTTATGACTTAATACTTTATTCTCCAAAGTACACCCCTTACTTCAAAGGATCCAAATCTTGGGTTAAATACCTTGTAATACCCTCTTAGTCAGGGCAATCTGCTTTCGGTTTAAAGGTAACTGACAATAAAATATTAAAATAAAAAGGCTAGTGAATCATTCATAAGCAAGTAACCTTACCATACTGGACGTTTTCCCAGACGATGAACTAAATGCTGAATTTAAGGCAGCCAAAGCTTCTGCTCTTTGTCTTGGTCCCCCTAGATTTGACCCATTTGACTTTTCCTATCACCAGAATCAGCAAAGCCTTGTTATGAGCAGATAGAGGCATACACAAATTAAATATTGCAACAACAAATTCAGATATGATATTTAACACGAACAGTATTGACATCTGGACATGTTATATACAATTAAGAACGAAAAGAAATATTGAAAAAGAAAAGATGTTCGGAAATATTGTTAACTGAACTTGAAAAGAGCGGCAAACCATTTAACTAGAAACATAAGAATCGTATAAAGGGCTATGGAGGTAAAAGTGACACTTTAATTATACCAGATAAGATCTAGTGGTTTAGTTTATAATTAAATCCCTAAACTCTAATGCTAACTAAAGAGAGAAAAGAAGGCATTCCTATAAGTAATTGAAAATTATGATTTATTCTAAAACTTTTCTGCATAGCCACATCGATTGCAGTTCTTATATCAGATGCAGAAACTTCGATAATTGATATCTCATGTCATATGTACTTCGCTTTTGGCTTTACGACAATCTTAAACAAAGCTCAAACCTTAAGATGATGGGTGAAAGCCTTTTTAATGGTTTATATTTTTTTCTAGCATAAACTATTGATGGGCCTTCACTTAACAACTTAAGCTTCTGAGTTGAATTGTCAATCCTCACCACCCCCATTCTCTTTGTGGAATTTCTTAGCACAAGTAGGCTGGGCCTGATGCATCATCAACCTTCAAGCCCAATGGGCTCTCTTGTGAGGGGGCATATTAGAAAATAATATAAACCATTAAAAAAGCCCTCACCGAACACGTTAAGGTTTTGGGTTAAAATGGTTCTTTACAGTTTATATAATTCTCTAACACAAACCAGTGTTTTATTAGCAACTTCAAATCCTCGGGGTTGTTGTATGTACACATCTTCAACTAAGTCCCCATTGAGAAATGCATTATTCACATCTAGTTGCCTTAGTGGCCAACCAAATGTGAGAGCAAGAGTGGGCATAATCCTCATTGTTACTGGCCGAACAACAGGGAGAAGGTTTCTATATAGTCAAAACCTTCTTGCTGACGAAATCCCTTAGCAACAAGTCGAACTTTATACTTGTTGATTGTCCCATCTGGGTTCTCCTTCATTTTAAACACCCATTTGCATCCTATAGCTTTTTTGTTAGATGGAAGAGATACAAGAGTCCAAGTTTGATTAGTTTGCAAAGCATGAAAATCAGCTTTCATAGCTTTCAGCCATCGAGGGTTGGCCAAGGCTTGTTTGATAGTGGTAGGTTCCATGTATGTGAGTAAAGCTAGTGATCTACATAGAGTCTTTGACCTAGTGATAATAGAGTGAGTAGGAGGGGGAGGACTAACAGTAGAAGAGGGCTAATATTCAGAAGGAGATGAGGATAAAGAAGATGATGAGTAGGAGGACTGACCTGAATGGACATGTGATGAAGATTGATCTGAAGTAGGTGAGCTAACCTGGACAGAAGAGGGTGATGCAGTAGACGTAATAAGAGTAAAAGCTGACATTGAGGGAGAATTAGACATAATAAGTGCAGTGTGTAAGGAGTTGTCAGCTTGTTCTTCAATACCTCGAGCAGTGGGAGGGTTCTGATCTGAGATAAAACTTGCCGCATTAGTATGAGGAGAGGAAGGTGGTTGGAGAGGATTGTATTTTGGGGAAACAGTTAAAGGAATAGACAAGGTAGTTTGAGAAGAGCTTTAAGATTTTGATTTATCATTCATAAAGGATATAAGAACCTGTTTTCATTGAATAAGACATCCTTTGAGATATATATATGTCCATCTGGGTTCTGACATAATTATCCTTTGTGATTTGGAGCATAGCCAATGAATAATGCTTTTGTGCCTGAATTCTAACTTGTATTTATTATAAGGTCTGAAAGAAGGAAAACAGACACAACAAAAAATTTTAAGTACTTGAAAGTCCAAAGAAGCTGTTGGTAATCGATTAATAAGGTAAACAACAGAGATGAAACCATAATCCCAGTATTTCATTGGTAAAGAAGCATATGACGGCATAGTAAGACCACTTTCAATAATGTGTCTATATTTTCTCTCAAGTACCCCACTTTGTTGATGGGTGTGGGGACATGCTAATCTATGGCTAATCCCATGAAGAAGATATTGTGTAAATGATCTAAATTCCCCTCCCCAACATGTTTGTATAGATTTAATTGGGAGTTGAAACTGAGCTGTAACTAGAGAGTGAAAGTTTTTGAAGATTTGAAGTGCCTTGGATTTTTATTTCAAAGGATATATCCATGTAAATCTTGTATTGGCATCTACACAAGAAATGTAGTATAGGTGTCCCATAATATATTTTACTGGTGCAGGGCCCCATAAATCACTGCATATTAACTCAAAGGGTTTATGGTGATGAAGGCAAACGATGGGCTTTACCAATGCAACAAGCTGAACAAATTTTTTCCACTTCTTTATTATTAAAAGGTTTATCTCATAAATATAGCTGCTTTTTATGGCTGGTTTGCTACACCATTTTTATTTATTTTTTATTTTTTTTATTTTTTATTTATTTATTTATTTATTTATTTTTTTCAACCTTTTCATATCTTTTATTTGAAGGGCCGGCTTGGCTCAGCGGTAAGCTTGCTTGCCGTGGTGTGTCAGGTCGCGGGTTCGAATCAGTCTATCTGCAAAAAGCAGGGGAAAGACTGCCTAGAGTATTCCCTTTCCCAGACACTCACGAAGTGGGTATTTGAACTGGGTCGGCCCTTTTCGTATCTTTTATTTGGGTTCATCTACCACCGACCCCAATTAATTTGGGATAAAGGTGTAGTTGATGTTGATGTTGATGTTTATTATTAAAAGGTATATTACAAGCTTGAAGTATACATTTGAGAGTATCTTTGTGTGGATGCCCTAAATGGCAGTGCCACATGGAATAAAATATAGTTTCCTCTTTCACAATACTGACCAGTATCTAACGTAGAATTATCACTACAAACATAAGAAATTGCTATAGACACAACATTACAAACGGAAGGTACAATACTTGGAGACTACACTGAGTTAAAAGGGATATATGAGACATTTTGTGGAGCACGAGTTGGACACAACATCACAACAGTTGTTTTAACCAGGTAACTTGTGTGTTTTGTCCCATGCTTCATGCAAATACTTCAATCCTAGAATCTCATTCACTATTGATTCCGAAATAGTCGAAAGAAGCCATGACAAAAGCATGGAATCTTGTGTCATCCATTCTACATGTGCTGGAGTCTGAAGACCATTGATTCGATCCTCTTCTGACTAAAACTGAAGTGGCATCTTCAAATTCACCAAGAAACGATGCTTCTGATGCAATGTGATTATTGGATCTAAGATCTGATTCAAGAACTAGTAATTGTCCTCTGTTAACTTCACTGCAATTTGTTGATTGAACAGTTATGGTGCTTTGTTTTCTATCGCTTGATGCTCCATATTTGAACTTCGATTTGCATGTGATGATTCTTGGATAATGGAAGGTGAATCTGATGCGGAAGACATGATTTGGCTCAATATGGATCAGGCCTTCAGATTGAAGGCTCTGATATCATAATAGAAATGAATACGAAGGTGAGAGAAAAAGAGAAGAGAGAGAAGCCATTGAAGAATTTCTGAAATGTTATTCAAGTTACAAACAGATACACAGAGAGCTCTATTTATAGAGCTAGAAAAGCTGACTCAGCATGTAACAAACTCTGATAACAAACTCACAATAAAAGGATTGATTAGGTGTAATACACACCATGATAAGCGAATGCATAGCAACAAACTAACTAATACTAAAGTAATACAAGAAGTAAACTAATTACAAAGCATTTATATGCTAATACGGGGTAAGAATCGAACTCATTATCACTTAGTCACGTCAGCTCTGATACTATGTAAAGAACCATTTCAACCCAAAAGCTTAAGTTATTGGGTGAAGCTACATTAATGGTTTTATATTTCTCTGACACCTTTTGAATTCAACAATTTCTAAATCATAAAATTAACTACACATGATGGATTTTAAGCCATAATGAGAGAAAATAAATAGATCACTATTTCATTGATATTATAGTGTATAGACATTTCAACCATTTTATAACCCAAATCGAAACTAAAATAGCCCTGGGTTCACTTGATGTTTCAAATAGAGAGTAGAAAGTTGAGGATGTTTAAGAAATTATTTCATAATGTTTGTACATATTACTAAGCAATTTATGATGTTTCCTAGTATAAACTATGGATTTTATAATTCTCATGTTACATGAGATGAGCCTTCTTATGTCATAGAGACAAAAGTCATATAGGACCATATGTTAGAACAAGTCATGTCTGAGACCTATGTCAGCACGAAAATTGAAGGGTGTGTAGGAAAATTACTCTTCTCATGTTACATGAGAAGTATAAAACCCATAAACTATAATATGATAAGAGCCCTCCAAAACTGTAAGTATATCATAGGAAGCACTTCACGGGATCACATCCTTTGCCTGACTCAGCAAGGGAACATGACCTTGTTATAGAAAAACAGTTAGAGGACAATTAGACAAGTTACGGGAAGGGAGATATATTAGAGAATGGGTGGAGGGTGTGAGGACATCTGGGAATTGGACTAGGCATTTGGGAGAGAACCAGAGCTCACTGTCTCTGGGTCCTAGTCATTTCATTGTAAGCTTTCACCATTAGAGTCATTCGTTTTTGTCACTGTTGCTTATCTTTCCTTGTAAAATTCCTCAGTTCATTGAATTGGATTCTATTGGTTCCACAAATTAATACAAACAGATATTCATTTCCCAATTACTGTCCAATTTGATATTGAGTTGTTACATTATATTTTTGGAAGGTGAAAAAGTCTAGTAAAGTCTCATAAACCAAATAGTCCCTGAGAGGCAGCACAGATGGTGGGTGCTGCACCATGACAAAACATAGTTTGAAGGGTTTTGCCCCCATCACCATTCCCCCTTCCCTGTGGGCTATCCTTAGGGCCCACCAGGTGGGCCCTTACCGTTACCGCAGTTCAGTAGGACTAGGACCCAGAACCCCAAAAAGAAAAAAGAAAAAACAAGCACTTGATATTGGTGAGTGTGTTGTGACAAGTCCCATGTCACATAATTCTGCAAAAGAACTTTATTGTATATTATTGTCCTAACAAAAATTAATGAATCTAAAGAAGCATTACATGAATTAGAATCTTCAGTTGATGAATCTACGCAGGAAAAGACATTGCTCATAATAGAAGTTCAGTTTCAACTGCTGGTTTTAATGTAAATATAAAACTATATTATGCAAACTGAGTTACTTTGAATGGTTGAACAGCATCAGTTTTCCCAACAAAATTAAACTGGGTACTATACCTCCACAGCATGGCCCATCCCAAAGAGTAGTGACACTTTTTTCTGGAATGAGTTCCCTTGAACCTGCAATTTGTAAGGAAAATAATGCACGAGAAGTCAACAAATTTAAATACCTGAAACCCTAAATACAGAAGTTTGAATGGCTTAAGCCATTTGTCTTGTTATGTTGAATCACTTCTTCAAAAACATCACGTTCACCTCACCATTTTTTCAAATCACACATAAATCTGATCTATTATTACAATGTAAATACACTACTAGCCCTAAGCAGCACTGCTTCATACATGGGAGCAACCACTTTAGAGACTGTTATATTCAGAATTTTGTGAACTCTATAAGCGATGACATGAATATAATGGAATTTCGCTAAACAAGCCAGACAGCCAAGAAGTATCTTATGTTCTCAACCAACATCGACATGCAAAAAGAAAAAAAAAAAAAAGGACTTTAAAGCTAAAGCTAAAGACTAAGCGAAAAAATTTGATTTTTTACAGAAGAACAAACTGGAAATAAGTGCGTACCATAGCTTTTGCATGATCCCAAGAAAAGTATGTTGTGAAAAAGCAAGGTTCGTTTCCTTCTGTTACTTTATATAGTGGCACATGTGGAGATAGTCCCTCCAGAGATGCAGCCATATCTATGTATTTCTGGGAAAGATTTTATAGTATATGTCAAGTATTTCAAGTAGGAGGAAATATGGGCAATAAAAGCCCTAAATTGTTTAGCATGTTTACCTGGCCAAATTCAAAAGCATTTTGCTTTTCTTTTGGGTCCACAGACTGACCAATCCAAATGAACACTTCTGCATGTGTGACAAGTATGAGGATATCCTCTGTCAACAAATCATCTTGAGAGAAGTTGTAGATCTCCTCTACCTGCAGAGTAAAATAAAAATATAGTTTAGAAGACATAAAGAACCCCAAAGGTTACTGCTGACAAATTTCGTAACCACAGGGGGAATTTAAAATAATGAGATAGCAGTCACAAACTCACATGTAACTTTCCTGGTAGATCCACAGTGCAAAAGAATAAACAAAATCAATAATGGTCAGTATAATCAAATATCAGTAACTTGCATAACATCATTTTATATGAATTTTGAAGTAACATGACGAGAAATGCTACCTTTATTAAATGAGAAAGTGAACAAATGAGGATCTCTGACAACCTCATTAGTGACTTTCTTGCTGGTGTAACTTTGTTTTCCTCCAAGTGCAAACCAAAAAGGTGAGCTTTCTGTTCCTTCTTTAGCATGCTTTAAAGTAAATCCTGGCTGAACATTGACATGTATTATATTAGTAAAGTAATGTATATGGGAAAAACAATCATTAAGTTCAAAAGTTAAATCAACATCAACATCAACATCACCTTTATCCCAAATTAATTGGGGTCTAAGTTCAAAAGTTAAATAAAGAAAAATAAATAAATAAATGAGCAGAGTCACAGGCAAGAGTTAACTAGCTACTGTGATGCACTTAGGTTTAACCAGAAGGATATAGTCATCTCAAGTCAATTTGAATGATTTGATCTAGAGGTAATCAATGCTATATAAATAGAAGTTCAAAAGTTAACTAAAGAAATATAAAAAAATTGCCAAAGGTACATGTTCTGAGTTTCATATGTAAAAGTGTTGAACCTCTTCCCTAAAAGGTAAATCTTTAGTAGTTATTAAACAATATACACTCAAATGAGTTTGAATTATATAAAATTGAGACTTGGTTATGCTTTAAAAATTATGATATGCATGAATAATTTAGCAGAAGATCCACAACATGAAGCCAATAGATCTTACCCTTAAAAATTCAGCAACCTTTGTTGCAAGCTGCTGCTGTTCAAAGGAACACTGATTTCCATGCCAAGTGAAAATTGTAGAGCCAGATTGCAGGACAAAACACTCGGTAGAATTCAATGATGATGGCACCTGAGCAAGAATAAAATAATTACGGTGGACAAGGGAAAAAAAAACTAGCAACATACTAATAATGAAAAAAGCGAATAATATAATGGATACGTACAGCATCAACTTGCACTGCCTTATTGTTGTGAATGGATGTTCCAGAAATTCTAATAAGTGCAATACACTCTAAGGTGTATGTCTCATCTGATAAACCTTTGTCTGCAATCATTTTTTTGTATCCGGAGCTCAAACCTCCCTAAAACGGGCATAAGTTAAAGTAGCTAGTTTCACAAAGTTATACTAGATATGTCATTGAGAATACCATGTAGTCTAGCTAATGATACCTTAAGGACCACCATAGGTTGGAAAAGAGCAACAAACTGTGGTGGCTCTTTGCCTTCGAATATACGACCCTGCAAGAAACTACTATAATTATACACAATCTCCAAGAAAACATCCCCAACGTTTTGACATTTGGATTACCATACCTGAACAGGTCTACCCTTTAATGAGTTGGACATTGTACTAGCCAATCGAGTGGCCATTGTTTGGTCCTCCTGAATGGGAAATTCAACCAAGGTGAAAAGCATTCAAAAGTAATTTATTCTATTCCCAAATAAGTATTAATGGAGAAAATAAATTTTGCATAAGAAAGCACTAAGAAGCAATTAAGAAATAAATATTATTAACTAAAAAGCAATTATTTGTGGAATTGTAGATAATGATTTATGATAAGTCATATCTTTAAGGTGGAATCTGACTGCTACTTATATTGGGGAAAATTACCAAAAAGGAGTTCATAGTACAAATATTTCTAAGTGGTTGATTATGTAATAAGTGGTTTCTTATTAACCATTCTTTGAGCTAATTTAATCAGTTAAGCGATCCTTCCTTAACTCAAGAAAGGCAATTGAATAACAGTTTACAGATTTAATGTGTAGCAAAAGAAAAACGACATGTCTATGTAATTGATATTTTAATATACTATATTCTTCTAAAGGTCTATTAAGTTGTCATGTGTTATACCGAGCAAGTTACAATCTAAGTTTTTGAATTGAGAAATTCAGTCTATAAAGGATCAAGACAAAACTTGGGTCATATATTATATAATTAGTGAAAACAATCAAGAGTATAAAATATGAGTTTAATGTTTCTGCTTTTAATCTAGAAAAAATTTCCCTATGGGACCCACACAATTTTATGTGAATGTGGCAGTGAAATTATTTTTGCAGCAAAAGCAGAAACATTTTTCCCATAAAATATAGAACCATAAACAGAATCCCAGCTTGCCAATTTGACCATGTATGCGGGCCAAACTCGGAGCAAAAGCGTGGGCTATTTATGAGAGTTAATGATAGGACACCAACAACAGGGGTGTACTATAGGAAAGTGTTAGCATCTCTTTCATTGACTGAGTGAGCAAATTGGTTAAAAGGAAATGTTCTAGAATCTGTTAGGAGGAATATTGTGTAACAACACAAATGGGCATAGGAGGTTAAATAGGGAATGGCAAGAAGGATAGTCAGTTGGTAGAATTGGAACTGGGATTTTGGGAGAGAACAGTAGCCTCTAGTCATTTGTTTCTTTTATGCAGTTTACTCTGTAACACATTTCCTTACTCTGTAATTTCCTTTACTTTGTAATTCCCTTAATTATGTACTGTTTCCTGTTTCTCACTAGAATCAGTTTAGAGAAATGCAAATCCAGTGTTTTAGTTTCCAATATTTCTCTTCTTGTTTCTAGTACCTGACAATTGGTATTAGAGCATTGATCTAAGAGCTGTGGTCCAAAAAAATAAATAAATCAGAATGAAAGCCTTGAAAATAGATAGGATGAGCATACTAGAATATTTGGAGGAAAGAATGAGCCGCATAGAAGAAAGAAATATGGAGATATTGAAGCTCATAAGTGTTCTTCAGAACACCGTCAACAGAGATTAATTTCACAGAAGACGAGCGGACAAAAGATGAGATGGAATAGAGGAATTGCGCCAACAATTTACTAAAAATTTTCATATCTATGACAATCAGAAAATGGAAAAGGAGGACTGGAAAATGCAGTACATCCCTAAGAGGAACGAGCTGCTGCGAACAAATGAAAAACGGGAAGATGGACAAGCCAAGTCAGGTTTAAAAAATTGGGCCAAATTACTGCTGTAACGGGCCAGGCTCAAAATGCTGGTAAGTTGCTCCAAAACCCATGTCAATGAAACCCCTGTTCTTTGTACAAGTTGGGCTTGTGAGTCAGATTATGCAGATCCAACAAAATCACCAACAGAGCCCACATCTAAGCCACCAATGGAGAGTGACCAGCCAAAGGAAGAGCCCCTAGACAAAGAAAACATTGAACTTCCAGCATCGCATGAAGCTGAAAGGGCAAATCAGGTGAATTCATTACCCTCTGAATTTGTTGAAATTAAAGTTGAGGGCATTCCCCGAAGAAGGTCCAACCTAATTCCCAGCTTTCATGACACCCAACTTGAATAACTGGAACTTGCTGCCTCCTCCAAAGCTTATCAAGGTAAACCAGAAACCAAACCCTCGACTGTTGCTAGACTTGTTAGGAGGAATATTGTGTAACAACACACATGGGCATATGAGGTTAAATAAGGAATGTCAAGAAGAATATTCAGACTTTTGGTAGGATTGGAATTGGGATTTCGGGAGAGAACAGTAGCCTCCCAAATGCTACTAAGTCATTTGTTTCTTTTCTGCAGTTTAATTTGTAACACATTTCTTTACTCCATAATTTTACTTTACTTTGTAATTCCCTTCATTATGTAGTGTTTCCTGTTTCTCACTAGAATCTATTTAGAGAAATGCAAATTCAGTGTTTTAGTTTCCAATATTTCTCTTCTTGTTCCTAGTACCTAAGAGTTACATACCAAAACAATCCATTAAGAGAACGATAGAAACTTTGTCCTATTAAAGATCTTACCTTTCACACTTTCATGTAGTACATACACGCACAAGAAAGGAGGATTTAAAAATAAAAAAGAAAGAAAGATTGATTCCAAGTGAACAGGAAAGAACAAGGCTACCCAGTTCCTCAACATAAGGCAATTCTTCAATAAGTCTATAATTTGTGCTTTGCTTTGTATTTGTTAACAAGCTAAATTTTTACTTCAAAAATCCCTGGTTTTCAAGAATCCTGTTTTTCATAGTAATCTTATTTCCCTAAGCATGAAGATTCCAATAAATGTGACATGGAGTTTTTATCCGCAAATAAAAGAAAGAAAGATTTATGGAAAGGACATATGGGCATTCAGACACCAAATACTGTCTGTCAAGACATATTGCTTAATATGATTTGTACAGTGTTAGGTTTTAGGGTCAAGAGAGAAGGATTGAGAAATGAAACTTGTATTAATTAGATTGAGTCCAACACAGATCCAATCAGAAAATTACTCTGTATGTCTTTAAGGGGAAGTTACAAGATTGAGAAGGGAAATAACAGATAATAGAGAAATACATTACTGGAAATTAAAGAAAACAGAACTGATATCCAGAACAGTTTGAGAGGTTCTAGTTCTCTCTCAAGAGCCCAAGAATTCCCAGTTTTCCAAGATACCCTCAAAATGGTGTTTCCTCCTCTATATATTCCAGCCGTCATGTGATGCTAAAAATGTAACCCCAACCAACTGATTCCCTTCCAAACAACTAATGCTCACTCAGCTCCTGTAATCCGATGTGTCTTGCTCTCATACACCTTCCCAAACTTTCTACTTGGCAGAACCGTATACAGATATAGACTGCTTGATATGGAATGTCAAGCACTGTAACACTATTCCACGAATTATGCTAACTGATAAATAACATAGTTTGACCACATCTATCCAAGATATTGCCACCGCTAATAAAAGCTAAGAGATTTTGTAGTCTATCCCCTAGTAGAGTTATTCTAGGTTCAGAATGTCAATGACAACCACAAATTCACATCCAACAGTAAGTTTAAAGGGGAAAAAAAAAACAATTTGCCTAAGCATGGAAATTCTTGGTCAGTCTTAACAGTGTTAGCACTGAAAAGTAAATGGCAAATAGAAATTACAATGGTCACAATATATTTTGAGCTCAAATCACAAAGACATAAATTACCTCGATGCTGTCTTTGCCAAACCAACAACACAAGAAGTAGTCTTCCTTCCTCTCACCAGAGTGGTAAGTGTACAGTACAATGTAACAATCTCCACTATAAAATTTACCAATATCCTCCTTCAACAATGGAGTCTTAGCACTTCCGTTAATCCGCCATACCTGAAAATTTAAATAATATTACATATTCACAAGTGTCAATTTAATTAAGCCAAGGAAACTGTTAATACTGTATTCTTTATTTCTTTAAAAAAAAAAATTCATTTTTACTTTTTTACTTCTTTTTTTCTCTTATGCATTTTGTTAGAATATTAAATATGATTAGATATGATTAGGTTTGATTAGTCATGATTGGATTCAGTCCTATCCGTAATTATTCTGATTGTATTAGGGTTGCATTAGGTATGGGCCTTTCACTTAAGCCCATTAGGGTCTCTATATATTGTAACTCTCTGAATTAGATCAATACACAACATATTATTTTACATTCAAGTGGAACCTCTCTTGCTGCGAATATAGCTCAGTCAGACAATGCATCATTTGGTTCTTTACATGGTATCAGAGCCTCGTGTCCCGGATTCGATCCTCTCCGCCCCCAGTTTCTTTCAAGTGGAATTTCTTTGTTCGCACAGGTAGGTGGGCTTGTGCATTGTCCACTCTTCAAGCCCAGTGGGCTCTCGTGTGAAGGGGCGTATTGAGATATATAAAACCATTAATGTAACCTCACCCAACAGCTTAAGTTTTTTTTTTTTTTTTTTTTGATAACATAGCTTAAGCTTTTGGGTTGAATTGGTTCTTTATACATTTTTCTCTTATATATCTTTGTTTTGTTTTTTATAATTCTTTCTAATTTTTAATTTTCAATTTTTATTTCTAGTGTTTTTTTTTTTTTTTTCTCTCTAACTTTTCTTCCTTTTCATTATCATTGGCCACCGACCCAAACTAATTTGGGATAAAGATGTTGAAGGAAACTTCATAGAAAAAATTATAAACCCACCTCCATCTTTCCACTTCCTTCAAGCAAAGGTGGAATTTCCTCATTTACGGGGGTACCTTTTGTTGTTCCTTTCACACCCATACCTTGTTGCTTAAGCAATGCTGGCAGTAAATAAAATAGCACACATGTGAGAATGGCTAGTTAGACCAAAGGCAACACAAAGTACAAGTGAGAATAAATTATGGGCACCTGCAACTTTTCCTCTTCCTTCCTCAGCACCGTTAGTAGCAGATCCTGATGGCCACGAATCAAAGTTGGACTTAAATGAATGTGTCTCATAACCTTGAATAACCCTGGTTATCCTTGTAGATTTTGGCCTATTTTGGCTTGCAACAAACTCCTGGTAATATTAATAAATTTAATGAATCCACTTTTAACTAACACATGAAGAACTAGATTCTACAATTACCTCAGCTGCTTGGCAAGCTACTTTTCGTTCTTCAACTTGCGTTACTCGGCCAACCCAGACAAACACCTCAGCACCGCAGTCCAGTAAATAGCATTTGTTATTTTCCAACAGTGATTTAGAAAGTTCCCCTTCCACAGACTTGACCTCACCATCCATTATACTACAAGGACAAGTTATATGAAGTTATTTTTCGTTTTAATTATCAGTATGTACCACTGCCAATGACCATGTCCAAAATATCTGTTACACTAATCAACACATTATGATGTCACAAACTTCAATGAATTATTTCAGGAAAAAACTATTAAAGAAAAAAAATGTTAGGAAATAAGTATTTTAGTAATGTGATGGTGATATTGATTAACAGAAATAAATTATCCCAAGTATAAGTCACCAAGCAGCAGAAGGGCCGGCTTGCCTCAGTGGTAAGCATGCTTACCGTGATGTCCAAGGTCCTGGCTTCGACTCAGCCTCTCCGCAAAAGCGGGGGTAAGGCTTGACTCGTATGTCCTTCCCCAGACACTCACGAGTGGGTATTGAACTGGGTCAGCCCTTTTATAAGTCACCAAGCAGCAAAGAAAAGACATCTTTGTGCTTCAGACAGAATTAGAAGATTTTAAAAGTCCATAATTTTATTCAAAACCTCCTCATGTCACATGAAAAACACTCAGACAATGAGCAAAAAAATATATGAATTCATATTTCTTAGCCCAAGCATCTGCTATCTATAATGATTTATTATTTAAAGATTTATATACAATATACAGAAAGGGAACTATGAAACAACAACCAGTAAAACCCAAGCTAGGAGGGATCGGTGCATGGACCAAAGAATGAAAGTGGGCTCTATCACAAGCCAAAATTTTCAAAAAATATATTTAGAGCAAGGTCTTTTTAATGGTTTCTCTTAAAGTTTTCTCTGATTTTCCTCTACACTTTTCAATCAGACTATCTTACATTGGATCCATTTTTGCACTGGGTCTCTATTGGTCTTCTCCTCAAATTGACCCAATAAGAGCTAATTGATTCTTCCTTTAAAAGTGATATAACAAAGCAACTTATTATAAATAAATTTTATAAACTTCTTTGATCTTACTAGCAAGCGAGATGAATTCAGACTTAAAATGAAATTATACAGAAACTAACAAATTCCTTTGTTTTGATTGCATAATTTTATCTTAATTAAAAAACTACCAATTTAGAAGTATGATCTTTTCGAAACAGGTGCTTAAGGGAAAACACGGAGTAGGGGAAGGGGTTGAGGACGATGAAATCAACATACCTATAAAGCTGAGCAGGAGTTGCCTCTGGAATGATATCATCCTCGCTGATTACCTTCTTTCCAATAGGAGCAAAACCACCGAAGAGGACCCAAAATTCACCAGAGTCTGACTCAGTATCTAACTTGCCATCATCTGCAATGAGGGATATATTTTATAAATTAACAAACAAATCAATATGCATCTGAAGAAAAGATATACAGAATTATATAATAGGAAAAGTACCCTTACCAACAATTGCAACGTCACATTTTCCTTCATGATATTTTTCCTTAAGAAACTGTATAACTTCCAAAGCCTTGGCTCTTTCCTGAATATTCGAATTTGCACCATTGAATTGATAGATCTTATTCTGAGTGTCTAGGATGAATACATCATCGTGGTTCAACGAAGACCTTGCAAAAGGGACCTGCCAAAGCAAAATGTTAATTTATATGTACTCTGAAATAATGAAGTTCATGAATATAGAACACTAAACCTGTCTCAATTTGACAACTCTTTTCCCCCTGCATATATACAAACGTGTTTGAAACTCCTCTTCTTCAGGTTTTCTAAATCCAGATGCAACACCCCCCTCTAATGGTATTATACAGGGCTTAAAGTATGACAAAAGCTTGTCTGATTCATGTCCTTGGATTTCCCTGTGCTGCACTGCACGCCCTCCAAGAGCTGCATCAAGTTCAACAGTTTTAATGGCTGCTGTTCCGGCCTCATCCTACAAGAAAAACCACAGTGGCAGCAAAGATAATTCTTTCGTCAAAAAGATTCTTTTGTCAAAAAGATAATGGTTCAAGAATTTCCAAAATGTGAATCACGGAACCCCAGGTCTTTTGAAAACTAAAATGGTGGATTCAACACATCTAAATACTTCTAAGAAAAGGGACAGTAAAGAAAAAAACTGAAACCAAATAGAGAGATAAATAACCTTGGAACAGTATTTTTTTTAAAAACCATAATACTACAAGGTTCAACATTCTAGTCACCTCTTTATTTACAAGGAAAATAAAAAACTAACACAAGCTGCATTAGGCAAGAACCAGGATGGGGATGAGGAGGGTTAAGTCGAATCTTACCTGACTTGTATCCTTTCCAATCCAGAAGTGTAAGTCATAAAAATAAGTGCCTCCTTTGCCTTGTGTTGTCTGCAAGTATACATGAAATGAACACCCAAAATTGAAGGATAGAAACCTATCTTCCAACACTACTAGAAGTTATGTTAAAGGTTCTGAATACATATTTTCACAAGAGGAGGAATTGCGTTAAAACTTTTCCTTATATATCACAAAAGCTGTACCTATCCTCAAGAATTATAAGTTGAAATTAGTCAAAAGTTTTTGATAAACCATTGAGAATGAAAGTATCATTTTTCTATTATGCTGTTCACGTGTTTTGACTGAGAATCGTAATATGAAAATGGCCATGATATTGTCTGTTACAATCTAGGGAACCAAAGAAGTTGTTATTTATGGCATTGTGCACAGCCTAAACAGACTAGTGTCACCATACGGTGACACCACATACAGCCATACATAAACAGATCTAAGGTATTGTACATAGCTCACACCTGCAAGATGATGTAGGAATCTCCCATGTAGAATTTCCCATGTTCAGATTTTGGCAATGGAACTGGCTGAAAATTCTCAATCCTCCATATTTCAGTCCCTCTACCACAAGTTAAGTTTTAAAACTCTTAAATATAGTATATTCAATATATAACAATATAACATTAATAAGTCATGCTTATTGCTGAAGATTAATTATATATGGTTTGAATATTCTCTCGGAAGTAAACATTTCTATTAGTTTCCCCCTTTAACTTTCTTCATGAAGAAAATCTAAAAGGAAGAATTATAATTTCAACAAGTTATTTGTATAAATCACCCATTACTTAAAGGATACACTCTTTGACCCACTCCCTGGAATGCAGGATCCAAAATTTTTGTAGAGCTAGTCATGGATAAAAGTTCCTTCTAAAGTACTCCTTTTCTTTTCAGCAAACAAGATGTCTGTAAATGACAAAGTAATCCACTGCATGAGAAAAACAGAGATAATGATAAATAAGCAAGAGAAAACCATCTAGCACTATGAAGATAAAGTTGTTGCATCCACTGATACTACAATATCACGCAAATTAGTCATAATCAAAGTTTACAAGAATCGAGTGTGAAGAACAGCAGTACCCGCAGGCCGCAAGCCTTCATTTCCCAAAAATATTTTCTATGTCTATCATCTATCAAAATCATCATAAGGATCAACAGACCATGAGCAAGGCTAACTGACTTCCTTGTCTCTTTTTGGAGAACTCAATCACAAAAATCTAGCTTTCCAACAGATACTTTTAATACAAATTGACTTTTATATCTTCTATATCATTATATGCACAAATCACTGATTTATAAATTTGGAAAATGACTTTAATCAAGGAACTCATAACAACAAAGGTCAACTGTGATGGGTAAGGAGTAAAGACATTGTATTAAAAATAATAAGTTCTCCTCTAAAAGAGAAAGAAAAAAAGGATCTTCATAATAAGAAAACTCCTTACTTTTTCATAATATATTGTAAAAAAATTCAGTTTTTATGTTTTTTATACAGATTAGAGGTTTAAATTATTCTAGAAAACATTATGAAATAAAGAAAAAGGGAACTTATGTTGGCATTTAATGAAGATTTGCAGCGGATCTTTAATGCATGTCAACCACAAAGAGTGGCTTAAGAATCTAAATTCATGTTCAAAACAAGTTTTGGGATGTCAAAACTCGGTAGTCCAACCAAATGATCTACAGGCTTTCAGAACCATATATGAAAACAGAAATAAGCTAGACATGCTAGCATTAAAAATGCATAGAAAACAGGAAATAAAAAGGCAGATAATGAGACCTGAAAGAACTCCAGTAGAAATAAACTGATTTATTAATTCAGAAAATTAAAGATTTATCGATAAGATACCACAAGAGAAAATAGTAACACCTTCAAACAAGACATGAATATGATCTGTGTTCAAGCATGTCTGTAAAAAAGTAGCTAATAACAGCAGAAATCAAATAAGCAGCTTTCCTAATTTTAGTTGAGCAACAGTTTTCACTTGATTATTGTTAGATATATAGGGATGTTTCCTTTAGCCTCATTGTTTTAGTTTTGTATCTTTAGCTTTATGCATTGACAGCTGTAAAAGCTAGTAAAATGAGTTCTCTTTACTTAATAAAATTCAGTGTAGTGTCTGAACAAAACATGAACTCCATTCTTCACCTTTGGGTTCATCTCTTTCTGTTAATACCTATCATTTATTCTCCTATGGTAGGATCCTAGTTTCAAAAACTGAATTCTTCTATTATCAAAAAAAATAAAAAATAAAAATAAAAATTCTTTCACTTTAATCTATTAGCAAAGAAGAAAATAAAAATTGGATATACTGAACAGTGGGATTTTATTTTATTTAGTTATTTTTTATTGAGTTGTATATCAGAAGAAAGCATAACTAACAACTTACTAATTTTTTTAGCCAGAAGCATCTCCTCTGTAATGTAAACAATTTTCTAGCATTGAGAATATATTACTTAGCAAGCACATATTTTTATGTCCTATTCAATGAAGTTTACAATCTTGATATTCTCCTAAACATATGGTTAACTGGTTTTCAATTTTGCATGCTAACATACTTCAAATGTACCTTTCATAACAAGGTTTAGTCTATTTTCATCAGCCTCAAGTAGTGTTTAAGATAGTAACAAATTAAAATATTAAGTAATATTCTTCGGATAAAAATATCTGGTTAATATGTCTTAATCAAGCATCCATGTTAGGCAGAAACAAGCAAAATATTTCATCAGCCTCAGAATTTCTTCATATCATTCATACTCTCCAAAGCCTTTCTCTTAAAGTCAACAACAACGTTTGATTAGTTTCCTTACTCAACTTCAACCAACAGTGACATATGACATTATGACTAATAAGATTCAGCCCTGAAGTACCAGTAAAGAAAACTATATTGTTTTCTCTTCTTTCTTTTTCCTCTTTGCATTCGCAATTTAATGCACATGAGAATACTCCCAGTCTCCCACAGTTGCATTGTTTTTGCTTTATATTCAGATCATTTTATTTTTTTTGGATCCACCCCCCCACCCCCCCCCCCCCCCCCCCCCCCCCCCCCCCCAAAAAAAAAAAAAAAAAAAAGTAATCCCCCATAAATTTCCTATGGACTAATACAGAGTTTGGGACAGGTCCAGGGTACTAGGGAGGATCTATATTCAGAACATTGTCTCTCAACTACTTCTGTGACTAATGAAGCAAATATCAACAACTTCCCCTTTACCAGAATAACCCATCTATGCCATGTTCCAAGATTCCCATTTCTCTAATTAGGCAGATACTGTAAACTGAGAGCAGCATTACCAACCTAAAGTGCTCTACATCTAAATTGCTGCAAACACTTAAGCAAATAATTGCTCTTCCACCGATTGCTCCACCACACATGTCTCAAACGAAAGTCACTAATAGCCAACTGGGTTAAGCATTCCATATTTTCAAAATCTATTCAGCATTTCAAAATCTGAGAAGATATCTAATAATACATTTACAGCTATGCACTTAAAAGCCCATATAATAACTTGATCGGAGCTAAGGATCAAATAGCAATAAAAATATATATAAACGAAGGATTTAAAACTACAATAAAACTATGATCTACCAGGACCGTTTGTCTAATGCTCATTCAACCATTTTCTCCCTCAAATTAAAAGCAAATAAAAAACATAGCAATTGATCGAAGCTTCGGAAAAAAAAAATCGAAAATCACAATAAACGCAGGAAAGCGTGAGATCACACCAAAAACAAACAAGCAAACAAAACTAAAAAAGATGAAAAATCAAAAACTGAACCCAAACCGAAAAGCAAACACAACAAAAAAATCGCATCAAAGTTACCACAACATCATGGAGACACAGATCACCGCTCACGACACTTGATAAAATCAGAAAACACAAAATAAAACCGAATCAGATAACAAAACAGTGAAGAAGAAGAAGGAGAAAAAAGAAAGAGTGAGATCAGAAATTACAGATAGCATTAACATGTGTGAATGGAATTGAATTGACCAAAGTGATAATTCAATTGACGTATACCTGAGATCTCAGCGGTGATGATGGATTTTTGAGAAGAAGAAAAAGAAGAAAGTTGGAAAGGAAAGTGAATAATTTGATGTGGCTGTGTGTGGTCTTTCTCTCTCTCACTTTAACTTTTTTGAGCCTTTTGAGATTTGCAATTCAGAGAGAAAGAGTTGCAGAGAGAAAAGGGTGTGTTGCTATGTATGGATAAAATTATGACGACGATGAATGAAAAGGGTGGTGAAACAGAATGTGAAAGAAAGAAAAAAAATAGATAAACAAACCAATAACAGATAGAGAGAGAAAGAGTGTGTAAGAAGGTTTTTATTGTGATTGTTGTTATTTGTTAACACGAAATTAAGGCAGTGTCGCAATGATATTGATCCGTCTGTACTAAAAAAAAAAAAAAAAGGCAATGATCCGTTCACAGTACCATTGCCACCGAGGCACCGACCATCATTCCTGCTCTTTCTCTTTGCTTATGCGTTTTATTATTATTATCATTATTATCATTATTATTATTGTTGTTGTTGGTAGACTTATGCGTATTATTTTAAGTGTTTTATAAGAGTTATATTGTAGGAAAAGTGATTCTATAATATTATAGAAATTCATTTTGTGTGCTTTTATTTTTTTTGCTTCAAAAAGTGTGGGCCCCATAAAATATTATGTGTGTAGGAAACTTTTTGTGTCATGTTAAATGATGAATGCAAACCCCTTATTTTAATAGGATAGGATATTATAATAACTAATTAGGGTTATCATTAATATTATTACTAATTAATTTTACAATTAAATTTATTATGTTGATCCAATGGTTATATTTATTTTCATCTTTGTATGGTTATGATTACCCATATTTAAAGTGAAAGCATTAAATATGAGGAATCATAATCATACAAATATTAAAATAAATATAAAGTATTAAATATAGGAAATTATAACCATATAAGGATGGAGAAAATGAGCTGCCAACCCGTCCCGAGCCAGCTAAAAACAAGCCAACTCGCGGGTCAAACGAGCCAGTTCGCGGGTTGAGTTTTTTTTTATTATAAAAAATATAAAATCCACACATGCTGTCATCGTCTTTCTTTCTTCTCTAAACCTAAGTCTCTAATCTTCTCACATTCCTGCCATTTTTATATTGTTAGGCTGTGTTGTCTCTGTTTGGTTCAAATATCTACACACTTGGTAGCAAGTGGTTCTGATTGTTTCTTGATATTGGTGTAAATTTGTTATGAAAAAAATTAGAAACTAAAATATTATGTTTTTATTTATCATTTTGTAACCCTTTGTTTAAGCTGATAGAAGCTATAACACCTCGTAAATTCAAATGTGATTTTATATGATATAATGTGGGTTAAAAGGGAAGGATTAGTGAAAATCCTGACATTGGGGTCAAAATGTGTACCAAGGGCAAAATGGTAATTTGTCATAAACGTAAACCGAAGCATGAAAAATTGAGTAGGAGATCTCAAATGATAAAAATAATGCCGGAAATGGATTCAGGACGAAAAATTGAGTGGATAGGCAAGTTTTGAAAATTTTGATGAATAGTGATTTTCCCGGTGTAAAAATACTGCGGTATAATTGTACCGATAAGCATGAAATTTTCATCATCATTTTTAGGAAACAAAAATATGTCATGATGCAGAAAAATATGTAGATTGTGAATTTGTGGTCGAAATTAGGTGATTGATTAAAGTTAAAACGCGTTTGGGACCCACCTATGACTTAAGTGACTTGAAAGTCACATTTTTTTCACACACTCTCTCCTTCCCCTTTCTTCTTCGGAGTGAAACAGTCCTCCCCCATTGTTCTTCATGCAAGTTTTTGTCCAAAACTTGTCTCCCTCCTAAATCACTCATTTCTCCACCAAATCTAGCAAAGTTTGTGTTGAAACTTGATGGAAATCATCATCCAAACACATTGGTAGTAGTCTTAAGCCATGAAACCCACTATATCTTGTGAGAATCCTCCCCAAAAGTTGCGCCCCTTTTGTATAGATTTGTGATCATGGAGTTGTTGGATGCTCCAATGGTTTAGTATGATGAGGAGGAGCCCTAGACCGATCTATTGAGTAAGTTTTAACACTTTCCATTGATTGATTCATGAGATTTATGATTTGTGCCCTAAAGTAAAATTGAATGATTTGTGTTGTTAGAGAGCTCAAATGGAAAAAGTGTATTAGATGATAATGTCTTAGAATGATGTGTTGGAGCTAGAAATGCCATGAAAATTTTTGGTGAAAAAGATGATTTTATAACTTAGAAAAAATTGATGTATCATGAAATGGTGAGTTAAGTTGTGTGATAATGGTGGGATGAGTGTTGTATAATGTGGTCGTATGATTGTATAATGATGATTATGCAATAAAATTTATGGTGATATTGGATTTTGTAACTTAGTGAAATTGGTGGAAATTGATGAAAATGTGAAATGTAAACATACATTGTAAATGGTGTTCAAATGGATGTTAGGTTGGTATGATGTTGTGAAATTGGAATTGGAAGAACGTTGAATGTATTATGTATGTGGTAAATTGGCCTATGATGAGGTATAAGGAACAATGAGTGTAAATAACCCTTTGACTAAGTGATTCTAATTGATGATGAATTGTGTAAATGAGTGGTTGGCATGGAAATTGATTGATGATCAGGTTGTTGATCATATAGGTTGCCTCTCATGGACGCTATGGAAGCGGGTTAAGCTTGGAGCTTACATGTGGAGCATTGGCTCAGGGTTGAGGTAAACCTTTGGAACTCGGGTTTAGTCCCTTGTGTGCTCCACCATGCCTAGTGGAAGGTTGTGGTTGGAATTTGTGTTGTTGAACATTGTATGAATTTGTATGTTCATGCATTATTGCTTGATTGTGTGACATGCTTGGAGCATGTTGTGTATAATTGTTTGATCTCTGGCCAGTAGATGTGTGTTGGTTTGGACTTCCGCTGGATAATTCCGCTGGGGATTCCAGTCGGGTTTTACCGTGGGACCGACTCTGGGAGCGGTGATGCTCTCCGGCAAGTATACCGATCGCACAAGTAATAAAGTGATAAATAAAGTTCGTCTCCACAGGGATTGGGATCTAATATCAATTAAACTTTTTCTCAAAGAATGGAAAAATTCAAATAGGGTTTTTGACAAATATTGTCCATTTGATGGAAATTGAATTTTGAAAATAAAAGACTTGTTTTTGTGTTTTTAGATTGAAAAATAAAACAATAAAATTAAAAATTGATTTGTAAAGAAGTTGAGAAAAGCATTGTAGCCAGGGTTCATTCACCAAATGATTCCCACTTTTTACTCCGGATTGATTTACAATAATTATTTATATAATCACTCAGATAAATTATCCTCTAAAAAAGAGTTAATAGTTAACCCTCAATTCCTTGCAAGGTTAACCCTTTAATCCCATGAGAAACCCCAATTCCTTGCAATGTTTCTCAAGGGATCAAGCAATAGGCGCAATAATTTAAGCATCTGCAATCGTATACACGTCTATTCCTAGCACGCATACAGATTGTTATCTTACCCCCTTTCGAGATCAAAACCCCAATATTCCTATCTAGGGTTTTGATCCTCAGAATATCCCCAACTATTAGATCGATCAATTCTAACAAATGGAATATCAAATTCGCACAGAGTAATGATAAAGATAATTATATAAATCAAAAACCATAAACCAATCCTTCGTATCAAGGGTTCACATATGGATCGTGACCCTGACTACAATAAAAATGATCTAGCCGATCAACATCATGATCGCTGATCTAAAATTCAACATAAAATTAAAACAAAAGATAAAGAAATACTAGAAGGATATGAAGAACGAAGAACAACTCCAGTGCCCTTCTCCTCCAATCTCCAGATCTGCTTCTTCTGTGTCTCTGTGAATCTCAGAATTTTCAGAATCTGTCTCTCCAAAAAAAATATATCCTGACCTAATCTGCAAAAGGTCTTTTTATAGCCTTCTTTTGTTTTTCCAAAAATACCCTTCAAAAAACACGGAGCATCCATCCCGCAAACCTGCGCCAGTTGGCGTCGGTGTGGCGCAAGTCAGCGCCACGCTTCTGTCCAAAATTGCAAAGTCGGAACATCTCCTCGTAAAGTTGCGCCACTTGGCGCCACCAAGCATGAACCATGGCGCTACTTGGCTTGGTTTTGGCGCTAGGTAGCATGGATTTGGCGCTACCTAGCGCCATGGTGCTGGACAAAGTTTCTTCAATGAATTTTGGCGCTAGTTGGCGCCACATTGGCGCTAGTTTGCGCCACTTGCCAGACTCCGGTGTATAGTTCGTAAACTGGCGCGGGTTTGCGCCAGTGTGGTGCCGGTCCGCGCCATGCTTCTGGATTTATGGACTTGCAGTGTGCTGTAACCCTGTAGAATTGCATTAACGGGCTATTTATAATTTTCACTTATTTTTACTGTAAAAATACAATTAAAAGGTGAATATTATTGATATACAAAGAATCAACATAATTAGCAAATATGTATTTAAATTGCTCTCTTATGACTAAATTCTTGTAAATTTTATCACAGAAAAATCACACTTGCCAGAGGCACATCAAGCGGTACCAGGATGATCCAAATGTGGGACTTCCGCTGGATGGGGCTCATGAGGAGTTCCAGTTGGGTTTTTCCATGGGGTCGTCTCAACCATGGGAGAGGCATCAGGAAGATTCCGGGAGTTATACGATGGGGTCCTTGAATGTAATCCAGCTGTGGATGTTCTTGGATTGTGCCTAGTTGTTGTGATGTTGTATGTCATGCATGTCATACTTTGTTATATGTTGCACATTGAGTGAGCCATGGGGTGGAGTGATCCTCTAGTACCCTTGGTTTACTGAGATATATTTGTATATCTCACCTCGCGTTTGGGGACATCATTTCAGGTTAGGTTGAGCCTGGAGGAGTGGAGCATGAGGTGTATATGGAAGGCATCACATGTTAGAGGATTCAGTTGGATACACTTAGCATAGGAATTGATGTTTTGAATTGAGGCCATGAACTTGTCCATGTTGAAAATGCCATGCATTTGAATATGTATAACTATACTTTGATGTATATGTGTATTCTGTGTGAGCATGGGATCTGTCCATAGCCACCTATAATGTATTGGAAGCATGTGAATGTAATGTAAAGGGCTTTAAGCCTAATTTATGAATTGATCATTTGTATGGTTAGTAAAAGCATGAAATAAAACCTTGGTGATTGAAACATAATGAATATCATACATGTAAATGGACTGTAATGGGTTGTAAGTGCCCCAAGGCGTTGTTGGTCCTTGTGTGTGCCACCCATATGATTTAATATACCATGATGTCTCAGGTTGCATTGGCAAAATTGGGGAATTTGGTAAAAAGAAAGGGAACTCTAGCGAATTTTCAGAAAATGTCAGACATACAAACAGGGTATTGCCCAATTTTCGTCTCCTATATGATGGAATTGGACCTCTTCTTGGAAGTTAGAGATCTTTCTCTTAGCTTTCCAATGAGACCAAGATTGTGTAAATCGGAGTTGTATAACTCAAGTTATGGGCAGAACGCCGTGGGCGCCAATCCCACGCTATGGGCGCCGTTGCCACTGTCTGCTGACGCTGTGGGCGCGGGAATGACGTTGTCTGCGCGGGGGTCCTGCTGTTTCAGCACCCATTTTCTAAAATGTCATATCTTGGGCTACGGTACTCTAAATTGGGCGCGGTTTGAACCCACGCATAGCTAACGAAGAAATCTATAACATACTAAGAAATGAGAAGCATTTGATAGGTTCAAAATTGTTGGACTAAATAAAATGGTTAAGACATTTAGTGTTAAAATGGAGAACGAGTTTTAGCTTTGTTGGTTTATTGGAACCACTTAGCAACCTTTAAACAAAAAAAAGTATGGTATTATGCTTTGGTATTAATTATTCCGCATAAAGTGTTGGGTTATGATCACAGTTATTTTAATGGTGTAAACGATGTTAAAAAGGAAAAAGTTTACCCGTATTTTATAAATGAACTGCTGTGATTGTAACTGCGCTTAATATCATAATTAATTATAACAACACCGGTGAACAACGGGTTGTTACATTTTATGGTATCAGAGCAGTTTATTAGGGAACTCTGATGATTGTGTGATTGTGGTGAGAGCTGTATAGTTGTACGTAGACTCTTATTGAGTACTGCGCATGTGATTCCTTAGTTTGAGCCTGATCAACCCATTTCTTCGTGTTATATGTGTGGTCAGTATAAGATGCCTTCATGACAACCCTGGAGCACCAATGTCAGTCCTTAGACTGTGGTGGTGGGTGCAGTGTTGACTGCTCCACGGACAAATATGTTAGTAAGTGAATTTGATGTAGTTGAGGACTTAGTGAGAATGATTTAGAGGTATGTCTAACCATTTTTGGGTAGAATGCTATCATAGTTGAAGGTGTGGTCTTATGGTTAGTAAGTATGATTGAATTGAGTGGATATTGTGATGATGATGTTGGTGAGTCTTCCCTAAATGTATGGGGAGTTAAAATAATTTTGTATATGTGGAATTAGTGGTATAACATTGAAATGGTGGGGGATTTCGAGCCCCGACAATTTCGTGAAAATTTGAATATGAGTGCTTATATGTAAGCTTGGATACCTTAGGGTTAAATAAGAAGGTTGTAAGACCCCGAGAAGGGAATACACTTGGATGAATTAAGATGTTTGGATGTAGAAATAAAATGAATCTTCAAAATTTGAATTGAGGAATGTGAGGACCCTAAAATAACTATGAAATTGATGTGTTATGTACTACAATGTTGAAAATGGGACTGTAGTCCATGATAAATTATTGTTGGCTGCATATAAGTGAGGATATCATATGTATAGGAAGTATAATGTAAGAGTTGAGGAAATTTCCACGGATGGCATGAGAAGATTTTATTGAGAGTATGAGGGTCCATAATATAATGATGGTTGGACTTGAAAAATGTGATATGAGAAAGTATGACCAAATGTGGTATAGTAATGGTATTAATATGCTCCATAATGTTGAGTAGTTGTGATTTGCTTATGATGTGGCCTAATTATATGTGTGTATTGATGTATAGGGTGGTAATTGAGAATGGCTCCTTGATAGAGATTCAGAGGTATGTGACATAAGAGAATTGACCCCAAATAGATGATCTTGGAAATTCCAAGGGCGATTATTGTATTTCGAAATGGCATGATGGCCAAGGGATGTGTGCAAGGGCTAATTAATAATACAAAATGTGCATGATGGTTTGTGTATATATATATTGTGATAAAGATGGATAATGATCTTGTGATGGCTTAAGTGCCAGTATATATATATATATATATAACTATGTGCTTGTGAAGGCCGGGGTGCCTATATATATATATATATATATGTGTGTGTGTGTGTGTGTGTGTTGTAATGAATTAGTAAATTCTTTGTTAAAAGAACAATGATGTGAGTGAAATCCCCTATGATGTGAAGTGTTTGAAGAGATTGTCTCTTTGGAGTGTCATTGGACGCTCAATTTGGTATGGGATTCATGATGGAGTCCTGGTGTGCAAGTTATACCTTAGCACCCATGTTGGTAATGAAGTGATAATTCAGATTATCCTGGGTTTCCCTTGTGGATTGAATCCTAAGAGGTGTTGCTCTTGGAAGTCCCAGGCGAGCACTGCTCGAAGTTGAGATGTATCTGGTGGTTCTGATGCGCTGAATGCATGGGCTAGTAAGTGAGGGCACTCTTGGTGTCATAGTGAAATATTGAGAGAAAAAGTGATGTTGTTTTAATGAAGTGGATCTTCTATAGTGTTGAGCATAATGGCTATGAGTCATGATGGACAACGGATTAGAACTGCACCGAGCATGGGTACTATTAAGAATTGTCAAATATGTGCCGAAGTATGAGAAAGATGTTAGAATCATGTGAGGATGATTATGTTATGGACTAGGACTAATGACTAGTCAAGTTAAATGAGTAGACTGTTCGAGGAAAGAACCATATCTAGGAAGTCATTGTGAATAATGCATATGTAAGATATAACTAGTATACCATTATGTGTCTATACAAAACACTTTTTGCCGTTATATACGGATGTGATGTGAATGTGTTTATCTCTGTGTGGCTTATATGCCCGGAGTGTATGGCTATCTCCGTATGGATTATGTTCCCGGAGATTAATGTTATCTTGTATAAGTAATGTGATGTGAGGAAGTATCTTGTGTTAGTGGGACTGTTAGTACAACCGATGACATGTTACCTTTTCTTGCTTGAATTATAAGGACATATTCTCTGATTGGTGGGGCATTGCACCTGGGGCCCTTAGGACAGCAAGAGCTCAAGGGGTTAAACCTAAGGATGATTTTACCCATTGCATTGGAAGATTGTATCTTGTGAGGAACGAAAGAGGTGAATTTTGGATAACTTTAAGTGGACAGTAATATGTCAAATAGTATGCAATATGTGAGGTGCCATGAGATGGTAGTTTGATGTATGATTTTTGGGCACTCGGAGAAGTGCATGTGCGTATACCAAGTGTTGTAGTATGGATTTGAGTTTTACAAAAATTGTGAAATGAATCGTGGAAGTCTCAACCTATGTGAAGGGAATGGAAAATTGATTAGTACTGATGGATTGAGTCAAGGTCTTCTGAGAAGGCTTGTGATGGCGAGATATTAAGCTAAGATGGTGGCCAATGGCTTTTCATAAGTGATTAATTGTGATGGAGTCAAGTAGGAAGGTGTGATACTAGCTAGTAAATAGAATGGTATCTGGTTAAATAAAAGGTTGATATCTCTGCCCTGGTGGTAGAGTTACTGATGGAGTAGTATATATGCAATTTCTAGTGAGAGATGTGTTGAAAATACACAATGTTGATGTTGTTCTTGGCTAGGTACCAAGATATATGATTGGGTGTGCTAGTAGTACTTTGAATAGTCCGAAAGACTTGTATGCCAGCCGATAGTGAATTATAAAAGTAATGACAGTGATGGAATTAGTTCCATATTGTATGATCATTAGGCTTTGAAAATCCCTATATGATGGGATGGGTATGAGAGAGGTATGATATAGTACCCTAGAATTATACGTACTGGTTAAATGAAATGATGATGAAGGTGAGGTGTAAAGAATGAAACACATGTGAAGTTGATAACATGAGTATGGAAATCATAGGCATGTTGCCTTTTATGTGAGAAATCAATGATGAACTGTGTGTCAAATTTTGAGATGATTAGTTGAAACTGTAAGTATGATTTAGTATATGGAAATTCATGAGTGAATTCGTGGTTGAAGGCTTTGAAATGGCCGATGTAAAGTATAAATTATAATGTGTGGTCCATTAGGTACCAGTTAAATGTCTTGAGAAAATGGATTCGCCAATGTGTTTGGTGGAAGTTGGTAAACATGTAAGGTTGGATTGACAGTTGAGCACAAAGATGGTGCTTACTTTGAGATAAAGTGCAGAAGTGAAATTGCACGTTGTAGGTTAAGAACATGAGAAAAAAAATGTGTATATACAACTTGTGGCTAAATGCCAAAAATGGGGATTATTCCCTCAGAAAAGGAAATTACAGTGAGCATGAACTAGATGATTACTCATTGAATTGCACTGAGGGGCTGTTGAGGTTCCAGACCAGTGTTAGTGTGGAATAAGAGATGTAGGAAAGATTGATTTTTTAACAAAATAAAATCATGTGATGAGTGTTACCGAAAGGAATTCGATGACGAGAGTACATACTCCGTAGAGATAAAACTCAAATATGGGTCATGTATGTTAGGTAGCATGGCTTGTGAAAAGAAATTAGTAAGGTAGAGGAAACTTGTAACTGCTATGCGTGCTCCGGCTGTTCACATGTGGTGACACCGGATGATATTGAAATTGGGGAGGACTTGAAGACTCCCGTTGGGCCTTTGAAATGCTGGGCCATTGTGAAAAGAGGCTGAAAAGCTAAAGAATTGTAATGTAAACATTCAGTGAGAAGCCCGCACACTTGATGAAGATACTTGGGGACGAGAGACTGAGATTCTCCGGCTGTATCCTGAGCTAGCATATGTGTATAATTTGATTTTGCGGACAAAATTCCAAAAAGGTGGGGTGAATATAACACCTCGTAAATTCAAATGTGAATTTATATGATATAATGTGGGTTAAAAGGGAAGGATTAGTGAAAATCCTGAAATTGGGGTCAAAATGTGTACCAAGGGCAAAATGGTAATTTGCCATAAACGTAAACCGAAGCATGAAAAATTGAGTAGGAGATCTCAAATGATAAAAATAATGCCGAAAATGGATTCAGGACGAAAAATTGAATGGATAGGCAAGTTTTGAAAATTTTGATGAATAGTGATTTTTCCAGTGTAAAAATAATGCGATATAATTGTACCGATAAGCGTGAAATTTTTATCGTCATTTTAGGAAACAAAAATATGTCATGAACCAGAAAAATATGTAGATTATGAATTCGTGGTCGAAATTAGGTGATTGATTAAAGTTAAAACGTGTGTGGGACCCACCTATGACTTAAGTGACTTGAAAGTCACATTTTCCTCACACTCTCTCTCCTTCCCCTTTCTTCTTCCCGGTGAAACAGCCCTCCCCCATTGTTTTTCATGCAAGTTTTTGTCCAAAACTTGTCTCCCTCCTAAATCACTCATTTCTCCACCAAATCTAGCAAAGTTTGTGTTGAAACTTGATGGAAATCATCATCCAAACACATTGGTAGTAGTCTTAAGCCATGAAACCCACTATATCTTGTGAGAATCCTCCCCAAAAGCTGCGCCCCTTTTGTATAGATTTGTGCTCATGGAGTTGTTGGATGCTCCAGTGGTTTAGTATGATGAGGAGGAGCCCTAGACCGATCTATTGAGTAAGTCTTAACACTTTCCATTGATTGATTCATGAGATTTATGATTTGTGCCCTAAAGTGAAATTAAATGATTTGTGTTGTTAGAGAGCTCAAATGGAAAAAGTGTATTAGATGATAATGTCTTAGAATGATGTGTTGGAGCTAGAAATGCCATGAAATTCTTTGGTGAAAAAGATGATTTTATAACTTAGAAAAAATTGATGTATCATGAAATGGTGAGTTAAGTTGTGTGATAATGGTGGGATGAGTGTTGTATAATGTGGTCGTATGATTGTATAATGATGATTATGAAATAAAATTTATGGTGATATTGGATTTTGTAACTTAGTGAAATTGTTGGAAATTGATGAAAATGTGAAATGTAAACATACATTGTAAATGGTGTTTAAATGGATGTTAGGTTGGTATGATGTTGTGAAATTGCAATTGGAAGAATGTTGAATGTATTGAGTATGTGATAAATTGGCCTATGATGAGGTATAAGGAACAATGAGTGTAAATAACCCTTTGGCTAAGTGATTCTAATTGATGATGAATTGTGTAAATGAGTGGTTGACATGGAAATTGATTGATGATCAGGTTGTTGATCATATAAGTTGCCTCTCATGGACGCTGTGGAAGCGGGTTAAGCTTGGAGCTTACGTATGGAGCATTGGCTTGGAGTTTAGGTAAACCTTTGGAACTCGGGTTTAGTCCCTTGTGTGCTCCACCACGCCTAGTGGAAGGTTGTGGTTGGAATTTGTGTTGTTGAACATTGTATGGATTTGTATGTTCATGCATTATTGCTTGATTGTGTGACATGCTTGGAGCATGTTGTGTGTAATTGTTTGACTCTGGCCAGTAGATGTGTGTTGGTTTGGACTTCCGCTGGATAATTCCGTTGGGGATTCCAGTCGGGTTTTGTCGTGGGACCGACTCTGGGAGCGGTACTAGGATGATCCAAATGTGGGACTTCCGCTGGATAGGGCTCATGAGGAGTTCCAGTTGGGTTTTGCCATGGGGTCGTCTCAACTATGGGAGAGGCACCAAGAAGATTCCGGGAGTTATACGATGGGGTCCTTGAATGTAATCCAGCTGTGGATGTTCTTGGATTGTCCCCAGTTTTTGTGATATTGTATGTCATGCATGTCATACTTTGTTATATGTTGCACATTGAGTGAGCCATGGGGTGTAGTGATCCTCTAGTACCCTTGGTTTACTGAGATATATTTGTATATCTCACCCCGCATTTGGGGACATCATTTCAGGTTAGGTTGAGCCTGGAGGAGTGGTGCACGATGTGTATATGGAAGGCATCACATGTTAGAGGATTCAGTTGGATACACTTAGCATAGGAATTGATGTTTTGAATTGAGGCCATCAACTTGTCCATGTTGAAAATGCAATGCATTTGTATATGTATAACTATACTTTGATGTATATGTGTATTCTGTGTGAGCATGGGATCTGTCCATAGCCACCTATGATGTATTGGAAGCATGTGAATGTAATGTAAAGGGCTTTAAGCCTAATTTATGAATTGATCATTTGTATGGTTAGTAAAAGCATGAAATAGAACATTGGTTATTGAAACATAATGAATATCATACATGTAAATGGACTGTAATGGGTTGTAAGTGCCCCAAGGCGTTTTTGATCCTTGTGTGTGCCACCCATGTGATTTAATATACCATGATGTCTCAGGTCGCATTGGCAAAATTGGGGAATTTGGTAAAAACAAAGGGAACTCTGGCGAATTTTCAGAAAATGTCAGATATACAAATAGGGTATTGCCCAATTTTCGTCTCCTATATGATGGAATTGGACCTCTTGGCCTCTTGGAAGTTAGAGATATTTCTCTTAGCTTTCCAATGAGACCAAGATTGTGTAAATCAGAGTTGTATAACTAAAATTATGGGCAGAACACCGTAGGTAGGTCAGATTTCAGGTTTTGGGCATACAGCCCCTGTACATTGACGCCATGGGCGCCAATTAGGGGTGTCAATATAGGTTATGACACGTGGGTCGACCCGCGACACGACACGAAAATTCATGTTCGGGTTGACCCGTAAAAAAACTCGTGTCGTGTTCGTGTTAGGAAAAATGACACGTAAAAAATTTGTGTCGTGTTCGTGTTGAGGTATTCGTGTTCGTGTCGACCCACATTTTTTTTAATTATTTAATTTTTAATTTTTAATTTTTAATTTTTAATTTTTTTTTTAATTTTGAGCTATTTTTTTTTAATTTTTTGTCAATTACCGTTTTGACCCCTATTTTGCGTGTTATTCGTGTCGTGTCGTGTCAACCCGCAAAAAATCTGTGTCGTGTCAGTGTTGAAACTTTTGACACGAATAAAGATTCGTGTCGTGTTAGTGTTGATATTATTCGTGTCGTGTCAACCCGTTTTGACACCCCTAGCGCCAATCCCACACTGTGGGCGCCGTTGCCACTGTCTGCTGACGCTGTGGGCGCGGGAATGATGCTGTCAGCGCGGGGGTCCTGCTGTTTCAGCACCCATTTTCTAAAATGTCATATCTTGGGCTACGGTACTCCAAATTTGGCGCGGTTTGAACCCACGCATAGCTAACGAAGAAATCTATAACATACAAAGAAATGAGAAGCATTTGATAGGTTTAAAATTGTTGGAGCAAATAAAATGGTTAAGACATTTAGTGTTAAAATGGATAATGAGTTTTAGCTTTGTTGGTTTATGGGAATCACTTAGCAGCCTTTAAACAAAAAAGTGTATGGTATTAGGCTTTGGTATTAATTATTCCGCATAAAGTGTTGGGTTATGATCACAGTTATTTTAATGGTGTAAACGATGTTAAAAAGGAAAAAGTTTACCCGTACTTTATAAATGAACTACTGTGATTGTAACTGTGCTTAATATCATAATTAATGATAACAACACCGGTGAACAATGGGCTGATACAGAAGCCACATAGCTGATACATTAATACTACAGGTTCATTTAAATAGGCTAAAAACGAGCCAACCCGCAAGCAATTTTTGAGCCAAGCCGCGAGCCAATTTTTGAGCCAACTCGCGAGCTCTTTTTTGAACCCAGCTTAAGAGCCATATTTTGAGCCAACCCACGAGCCGACCCTAACCCGACTTAGGTTGGGTTGGATTTTCTGGCTCATTTTTTTTTCGAGCCAACCCTAACCGGCTCATTTTTTTCGGGTTATATGCGGGTTGGGTCGGGTCGAGCTGTGTTGGACCGTTTTGCCAACCCTAATTGCGGTGATTGAACCAAAAAATTGATAAACCGAAAAACTTAAAACTGAAAAAAAGAAAAATTTTAATTGGATTGTATCGATTTTCGATTTGGTTCGTGAAAATCGATCCAATATATTAATTCTCTTCAACCTAGCGCAAAAAGTTCTAAACCCAAAACCCAATAACCCATAAGCTAAATCCAAGAAAGAATTTAGTCATACCTCATCAACAAAACTTCGTCTGTGTAGAGCTTCATATCTAAAATAAATTAGATTACCATTTACTAATGCTTCTGTATTTCAAAAAAAAACTTTACAATGTCAATAGGGGTGGTAAACGAGCCAGGGGCCTTTGGCTCGGCTCGTAAAGGCCTGAGCTCGTTTAATAAAAGCTCGTGTTGGAACCAGACTTGGACTTGTATAAAAGATCGTTTAATAAAAAGGCCTCAGGCTCTAATTCAGAAGCTCGGCCTTAGAGCCTCCCAGGCTAGCCTAGTATATAAATATATATTTATATTTTTTATACTACTTGTAATAACTCTCTCTCTCATCAATTTATTTCACCCCATTTTATTGGTTTAACAGACTTTTTGAATGATTTTGTTCTATATTATGCTATTTGGATATATATTGAATTTATGTATATTTATGGAATTACTATTGCTGTTCTATATTATCCTTCATCCTCCTTCACACAAATAAACCCACAAAAACTCATTTGTTCCACTGTGCACTGCTTGTTTGTGTCAATTTTTTTTTGTTGGCACTTTTTTTTATAATAGGCTAAGATAATATAACCTGTTATCTACCTTCTATCACTTTAATTTTTATTTATTTATTGTAGACTTTGTAAATTATTGCTGCAAATAGGAAGCTAAGGTTTCTATCTGGAAATTAATTTTTTGTGGGATTTTGTTCTCTTATTTTTATTCTTTAACATGCTAACAGGCTAAGACAGGCTTCACACGGGCTTTTTATTTTTTGTAAATAAATCAGGCCACAGGCCAATATTATATTCGTGACAGATAACAGGCTAAGGCCAATCGGACACGTTTAAATACAGGCTTGGCCCGTTAAGATCAAAGCTCGGCTCGGCTCGGCCCGTTAACACCCCTAAATGTCAATACATATAAAAGATTTGTTATTTGCACAATAATCATCAAACAAATCTTATACTTTTCAAAAAATCGAAAATCGATTCAATTCAAATTGAAAAAAACTGGATTGAATTGGATCAGATTTGAAAAAAGATCCAAACCAAATGAATGATTACATAATCAAACTGAAGAAATTGGATCATATCATTTTTGCTTCGAAGACCGATTCAATCAAGAGCGCAAACACCCTTACTTGTTATAATATCCCACCTCTATTTTAATTATGCATTTTTATTATGAAAACTTTTTTTCTGGTAAACAATTATGAAAACTTTTTTAACATAATATGTGTGCCTTTTAAATGAAATATAATGTAATTACCAAAAAAGAAAATGAAATATAATGTTTCATTATAATATTCGAGGAATGAATATTTCTTCCACCGAAGATAAGTTGTTTTGAGTTATAAAAAATAATTTTATCTCATTTAATATCATAAATACATTTTTAATATGTATTTATTATCTTTTTATTTATCATTATTTATTTTTTGATAATTAAAAAATAATAATGGATTAAATAATGAAACACTGCCATTTCACTTAAAAAATAATATTATATTCTTCGAAAGAACAAAAAAAAATTATTTTTTATTTTTCTCTTTCTTCTTCCATTTTCTTTACCAAGATTTGTTCAGCTTACTTATTGATTACAACTCAGTTTTTGTAATTATTATTTTTCTCTTTGGTATTTTGGTAGTATTTTTTTTTAGAAGAATTGTAGGCGAGGGAATGATTCTTCTCAACTACATTTATATTATTTGCAAGGTTATAATATAAGTATCAACGACTCTGCAAAAAGAAAATGGAAATGAGATCAAAGGTAACGATATACCTCTCATGTCAAGGGTAATGGCAGAATAGTAGTCCAGAGAAATCCAGCGCCTCCATTCGGAAGGTTTGGCTTGAGAAGAATTTACGGTGATAAACGAATCAGGGGCCTTTGGCTCAGCTTGTGAAGGCTTGAGTTTACACGTCTAAAATTGATTGTTGGCACAAGGTTTGAACTTGTATAAAAGTTCGTTTAATAAAAAAACCTCAGGCTCCAATTCAAAAGCTCGGCCTTAGAGCCTCTCAGGCTGACCTAATATATTATTTTTTTTATTTTATATTTCTTATACTACTTGTAATAATCCTCTCTTTTTCCTCAATCTATTTCATCTCATTTTATTGATTAAACAGACTTTTTGAATGATTTTGTTCTATATTATATTATTTGGATATACATTGAATTTATGAATATTTATGGAATTACCGGTGTTTTTTTATTGTATATTCTATGGGCAATGTTTTTCTCATTCTATTGGAGAGGAGAAACTCTCCTACATACTCAGATTCATGATGAGACTCACACATAAAAAATAAAGGAAATAAAAAAAATTATTGCACGCAAAATGAACTCTCACTAACATGAGAAAAAAACTCTCCTACAACATAAGAATTCTTTTTCCCATATTCTATTTGGATAAATTTTTGTTGTCTTAATTTTTTTAAATAGGCAACAAGCTAAATCAGACTTTTATTTTTTGTAAATAAGTCAGGCCACAGACCAATAATTATATTTATAACAGGTAATAGGCTGACACATTTAAACAGAAGCTTAGCCTTTTAAGATCAAAATTCGTCTCGGCTCGTTAACACCCCTAACACAAACATAGATTAATCAAATAATTAATTGTGTATTTAGATTATTATCTTTAACTTAATTTTGTTAATAAGTGGATCTATAAGTAATGATGTACATTTTTGTAAACTTTTTATCTATAAAGTAATTTTAGTAAAAGCAATGTTAGTTGAATTTATTGATTAAATCACTTTTAGATATGTGATTACGTAAATATCATTAAAGGAATAAGATAATATTGAATTATAAAGATATTTTGTCAATACATATAGATTAAGACACGAAAAAATAAATAAATGTGGGGGGTCGCAATTCCCCAATTAAATGGGCAAGGATAGAAAGAGTCTAAAAAAGATTTTGCAATGACAAGTTATAGATTAAGACATGAAGGAAATTTAGATGTTGGATGCAATTTCCGAATTCAATGGACAAGAAGATATAAAGTCTAAATTTTGAAGTGACGAGTTACATCAGAGGCTTACTTTCTTCGTGACTTAGAATTGCCTATCTAATTTGCAAATAAAGACACTGGACTTCTGAAAGTAGCATGGTTGGTCCAACCTTCACCGATTGGAACTCCCACTGTCGCTTCAGTTAACCAAATACGTTACTTGTGACGGATTATTATTAAAACTTAGTATGGAACTCAAGAGTTTTGATTTAGTCGCAACCAATTAGATCCGGGGATTTGACATGCTCAAAAGGTACTGAGTTCGAATCTTGGGAGTCGTAATTTCTAGAAAAATGAAAAAGCATAAACTTGAAACCTATTAGTTAGGTATATTATTAGGACTTCTAATACCTCTTGATATATATTAAAAAAGGATAGGTTTTTACCAAAAAAAAAAATAGGTTATACTTACTTTTTAATTTTTTTACTACCACTTACTACCAAATATTAATCGTTGATTACCTTCAATCTAACGGTTATGATTTATGAGGTCATATTTAATAATTAATTATTAATTTCGAATAAATTATAACCGTCAGATTGACGGAAATCAACGATTAAGATTTGATAATAAGAGGTATTAAGAAAAATAGGTAGTAAGTATAATATTTCCCATTAAATAAAGGGAAAAATTTGTCAATACCCCTGTAGTTTACTCCATAATCACTTATACCCCTGTGATTTTTTTATCACATGTTTGTAAAAGGATATGTTTTTTTATCACATAAGCCCCAGTGATTTTTTAGTTTTTACAAAGTACATATGTGATAGGAACCCATGGGATCACCACCTCAAAAACTAGCTCAAAGGGTGAGAGTGCCCAAGACCTTATAAATCCCACACTAATTGTCTACACAATTAATGTGGGACTCCTAACATTGCCATCCCTTTAAGGCCGACGTCCACGACAGCTTTCACTCTGATCCGGTGGTAGCCCTTTCCCCCTTTGGGCGGCTTTCACCCACCTATGGTGCTTTCATTGAGAGTCGGACCGTGGAAAGGGCTACCTGATAGGTGAGTGAAAGACGCCCAAAGGGGAAAAGGACTACTACCGGGTCAGAGTTAAAGCCGCCGTGGACGTCGGCCTTAAAGGGGTGGCAATGTTAGGAGTCCCACATTGATTGTGTAGACAATTAGTGTGGGATTTATAAGGCCTTGCGCACTCCCACCCTTTGAGCTAGTTTTTGGGTGATGATGCCATGGGTTCCTATCAATATGTGATAAGAAAAAATCGCAAGGTCATAGATGATTTTGAAGCAAACCACATCAAGTATACCACATCGGTGAACTTTTCTCTTAAAAACATAATATGGAAAACTTTGCTATACTTGTAATTTCAAGCCAAATTACTCGAATAATCAATAAATCACTAGAGAAATAAAAAATAAAAAAAACCCTAATAAAAAAATTTGCTATCCGATTATGATGAAATTGCTCTTGAACAATGACGATAAACATCAATAAAAGGGAAGAAAAAAGAGGTTGGGGTCCCAGCCTAAACGAATATTTTCCCATAGCATGAATTTTAGTTCTCTCAACCACTAGTGTGTTAGTAAGCATCCCTCCGCAAGGAAATTCCCCACCACTTAAGGGCAACATCAGTGAGTCCTTAAAAGTGACCCTTCATTGAGTCCATTTGGTTAGGTGACACTGTATATATCCTAAATCGCTGGACTCTCAATGAAGGGCATCAGTGCCTTGTTAGTGGTATGTGTGTATCTCCCCTTACCACAGCTGATTGAACTAAATTCATAAGCTTTTGAAGGTTAAATTTTTAATAAATAAGTGGGGGTTTTGTAGAGCAAGTGAAGTGAATTGGTAGTGTTTTATAGTACAGAACAAGAAAATACTAGAATTTTTTTTTTCCTTGGGATATCCTAAATGTACTCGAAGGATGCACAACTAATTTCATTAGGACACAGAACCATTCAACTAGCATATTTAGAGTTCAAAATCTTGTCCTTTTTTAAGAATACAATTCACTTACCATTACCTTCAATTTGCTTAGCATGACATTCAATTCTTTATTGGATATGATTAAGAAAGCGTTATTAGATCAGTTATTATCAATTAAAATTAGAAGAAAACTTCTAATTGTTACTAATTTAAAGTACAGTATTTCCTGGCTAACTAATGTGCTATATATAGCTAAAGAAGTTACCTTTTTACTAATTTCACGTTAAAAATTAGCCATAGAAAACCACAGCTCCAAGATTCAGTTATTAAGAAAGACCTCTAAGTTCTAACAAAATGAATTTATCCATTTGAAACAAGGATTTAATGTTTCTATAAGATATAAAATTATCTTTTACTCATGTATAAAAGTAAGAATGATGGTAAGCTAAAATTAAATATAAAAATAAATATGTAATATTTTTTTTGGAAATATTCTACCGGTTCATCATTTTGCGACTGTGATTCAGGATAGGTTCAGGATTAAAGTTTTAAACCCCTATCAAATGTGGTACTAGATAGTATCGAACACATACTCTCATTCCACATACTCAACTCTCATGTGCCAACCAAGCTTGTTGTTATTGAGCGGAAAAGAATAACAAGAAGAAATTATGAAGGTTCTACCATAAAGTAGGGAAAAGGTTGAGTTATATGACCACACCACAAAAATAAAAAAGGGCTCAAGTATGCAAAGAATGTACCTCTTTATTTTATTTTTATTAAACCTAAAAGGAGTACATCAGGAATAAAAAATGTTATAAGGAAATTTAATGTGTATTTGACTAATAACTGTTTACTTACAGAGTCATTGTATTAAATTCAGACGATTTCCTAAACCCATGAGTCATTAAATTGAAAGACTAGCCTAACAAGTTAAAGTGACTAAAGTTTAGAAAAACCTGATAACTTTGCACTGTTAACAACTATATAGGGTACTTATAAGAATAAAAGGTTTTTGCTGTTTACCTAATTTTCCTATCTAACCTCTTCCACAATTGTTGGAAAAAAAAAACCTATTTTTCAAGGAGGATAAGTTGTTGGTTTTATTCTGAAAACTATGCAGTAGATGAATTTGAATTCTAATTATAGAGTAGACTAATTGTCTTTTCTTTTATAACAAGGTCTATTATATCTAAGTTGTTTGGCGATCAAGAGAACCAAGGCTCTTGAGGAGCTTCCAGGTAGGTGTTGTGTAATAGTGGTGAGGGAGGTGTTTAGTGGCTATAGGGGCCGGCTTTCCAAATAAATAGAGTAATAACTCATGAGATAATAGAACAATGTGTGTCTTTGAGGTAGTAAGGGGGTATTTATAGATAGGGAGAGAACTTCCTTGTAAGGAAGACAGTATAAGAGGATGAGATAACCTAGACACCATAGCTTATCTTGTTTGATCAAAACATTAGGTAGCCACTGTCAGTGTACCATGGCTTCCTGTGTATGGGAAAGAGGGGTATGAAGTATGGGTGTGCTATCTGCTCTTACAAGGATGGGGTCCTTAGTCAGTCTTTAATTGTGGGCTTCCATATTGGGTCAGCCATTTGTGCTGGCCGGAACAAAAGTCCCCCAACTTACTAGTCTGCGGAGTCAAGGTGTTAAGATGTATAAGACCAATATCTGCCCAGATGCACTATTTGTGGGAGGGCAAATGGACAGCCCTTCCGGTTGCCAATGATAGGGTGTTCTCTGGCCGGAACAATATCATATTAGAGCAATAATTAGATTGACAGAAGTGTGTAGAACCATTGTAATTTGGTATACTAACAAACCATCCTAATTCATCAACATAAAGGATATATCTCTTATAGTGTAGGCTGGCAGAATATTCTTGTCTGGTATTGAGTCTTCTTGCTCGATAAATTTATAAATGAATCTTCTTATAAAAATGGTAATATCTTCCAAATTATGACTGGAGAGGGAGAGGAAGGGAGAAAGAGATGTGTTGATAGTATATATAAGAATAAAACATAGGACTCATTGACCCTTCTCATATGCTAAGCCTGAGAGGCTTTTAAATAACAAAAAGTATAACATAACTCAAATTTCAAAGAGTAACTAGAAATGTGATTAAGTATATTGTCAATATGATTTGCATGCAGGTATATCATATAGCAGAATATGAATCACTAATTAAACTAGACTATAACACCAGGGGCATTAGGTGCCAATAGCGAAGACTTTGTAAGAAATCACTTGTTACCTAACTTTGTAAGAAATCACTTGTTACCTAACTTTGTAAGAAGTCACTTTCCTTTAACACCCGGGGCATAAAGAGAAGAATTCCTTTCCTAGGCACAACACCACCTTAGAAAAAGAAAAGAAAGAAAATTACAGGTATGGTTACTTGTTACCTAACTTGGCCGCCAAAAATTTAATAGTGTGTCCATTTCAATGCATGAGAGTAAAAAATGACATTAATTTGGTCTCTGGTGTGAATATTTTAACACTATAATTAAGTGTCAGTTTCCATTAATCGTGAAGTCGGTTTCTTCTTCTTTTTATTTATTTATTTTTGACATTATTCAGAATTGTGAAAACAAAGGGATCAGAACAGGTTTTTACAACTGGGCCGATCACGTGATCTTCCTCTACATAGCCTGGAACTGTCTTGAGTCAGAGCATCTTGTAGTTGAGCAACTTTAATCCATGGGCCTTCAATGGAACAAGATGGGGGGTGTACCTGCAAGACACTCCGACGCTCAAGTCAGATATGGTTCAAGCAGGTTTAATTATGTAGAAAAAGATGTGTACCTTTGTGTTAATAGGTATGTATTTATAGTGGAGAGATAAGCAGCTTTACAAGTGGTGAGGCATACTTGGAGATGAAGTATTCAGAAGGATAAGGCTTTCAATATTGAGAAGCTTGCTGTCTTGTGGTCTTTAAGATTGAGGAACTTGCTGTTATAGGCTTTTAATATTGTGCAGTTTGATGGCTGTCATGAGCTTGGGGATAAAGATGAGATAGCAGCATCTGTTGACTAAAGACTTTGCTTAATGGTGAAGACTCTTGATTTGGGCCTTGTATTTGTATAATATTTATCCAGATCAGAAGCCCCCTAGCTCGCTGCTTATGCTGAGAGCATGAGTAGTGAGATGTATAAATTTGCGAGATGACATATCTGTTTATCAACCTGGAAAACTCATTGTGCTTGTTCCTTTATCTAGAACTATGGTCTGTACTTTGTATGCCTGCTTGAGAGCTTCATAATTGTATTCTGCATTTTTATACAGTTCATAATTCATATATTTGGCGTACCTTTCTATTTTGCATGCTCCGTGGTTCGATGTCACTTAGTTTGTACTTGATGTTGCCAGAAGTATCGCGCTTTGGAGGAAGTTTTAATCAGTTAAGGCTTTACCTTCCTTTCATTCTCCATCGCGCATGGCGCATTGGAGGAAGTTTTATTAGCTTCCTTTCTTTATTGGAGGGTCCTTTTGGAGGATCCTTTCATTTTATTTGGAGGGTCCTTTTAATTGGAGGAAGTTTTATTATCTTCCTTGTTGGAGGATCCTTTCATTTTATTTGGAGATCCTTTTGGAGGATCCTTTTAATTGGAGGAAGTTTTAATTGTGTCTAGTCCTCTACCTTTGAGTGTTATTTATCCAGCTGGATATCCCTTTAAGAAAAGGAATTTTGGCGTTTATAAACATGTTTCTTTTGACTTTTTTTCTTCAACTGATTCTTCTTCTTCTTCTGAATCAGACTTTGTGTCCCCTCAGATCAAGGAAATAATGGCGAAACATGGTGCTAATGAGAAGAAGAAATAGCAATCGCAATCAGATGCCAAGAAGAAAGCTGTACAAATCGTGCGGGGTATAAGGGATATGAAGAATCCCTGAGCTGGGTGGCAGATGCTGTTTTGGATACTGAATCGGTGTTCTGCTCTCCTGGAGAACTGGCAGAAGTAACAGCAGCCCTCCATCTTACCCTTGACAAAGCTTTTGACGACCAATGGGTAATTGATGTCGTCCCAAAGAATGAGCACGTGTGCTCCGCGCGATCAAGGGGTCATCGCGGCATTTCATGATGATGTATTCCTACTATTTTCAGAGTATACGAGATCGTTTCCCTTTTTCCGCTTTTGTATGCAAACTACTAGCGCATTTAAATGTCGCGCCTTCACAGCTGACCCCTAATGCTTGGGGCTTTATTAGAGTATTTGAAATGGTCTACAAGGCCTATGGTCTATTCCATTTTGTAGAATCGTTTATGTACTTCTTTAGTGTGATGAGTGCTGGTAACAGTTGGATATCATTTAGGAGCAAAGTGAAATTCTGTGAATCGTATTGTAGAAAAATACATAAATGGAACACAGAATACTTCAAGATCTATCCCGCTGAAGGAACCAAACCCTTTTTCATGGGCGATGACAAGACTCCCATCTTCCCCTTATACTGGTCTGAGTATCCTTCAAGTAGCTCCATCCTGAATTATAACTTTACGGACCTAAGCGACTTAGAACAGAAGACTGTGACCACTCTAGGTAAGATTGCTCAGGAGGTGTCTGAGATGGGTTCGCTTAGCACGTACACAATTTTAAATGAATACTCTGAGGACGATATTCGTGCTTATCTTGGTAACTTGGACCTTGCTTATTTTATTGCAATTACTAGTCAAGGAACTTTTGTATATCGCGATGTGTAAATATGTCTAAACCATGAATTGCTTTGTTTTGCATATAGCACGATGATGACCTCCATGAGTAGAATGGAGCGAATTGCAGCCAGTCGGGCTGCTGCGAATGCAGGTGTTGCCACCTCTCCCCAGCCTGCCATGTCTGCTGCTGCCGCTACCGGGGAATCAAGCGAGCATGCAGTCACGCATTTGAAATCACCAACCAAATCCTTGAGTCCCCCTACTATTGTGATTGAATTATCCCTCCTGTGCAAGAAGCGGAAGATGCTACCAGGGGGAAGAAGAGGAATTTTGAAGAGATCTCTAGACGATCCAAAGAAGGTGGTCCAGATCTCATATATGATGGTGAAGGCTGGGAGTTCAAGAAGGATATGTATGCCAAGGGCAGAGAGATGGGGCCCCATATTGAAGCTCTTTCGCGTGAGCAATGGATGAAGACTTCGAAAAACCTGAACATAGCAAATCGATACATAATGTCTGTGCCTGGTAAGTAACTTACTTTTGTGTCGCGGATTTATAGTATGTCTCGGCATCTGTTGATAGTATGCCTTTTTATAGCAGGTTGAATAGATTTTCTGAAGGAACGCATTGCTGCATTGAAAAATGACCTTTCCCAGCAGCGTGCTACGTTGAAGAATGAATTTTCCCAACAACGTGCTAAATTTGAAGGAAAGTTAAAAAAGGTTGAAGAAGATTCTGCCAAATTGAGAGCAAGTCTAGAGGAAAAAGACAAGACCTTGCACCAGATGACAACCTCCGCGAAGGAATCAGAAACAGAGAAAGTTAATCCGAGAAAACGTGTTGTGGAACTGGAGGAAAACGTGAATTCCTGGGCAGAGGAGAATACATTCCTAACCAGTGAGGTGAAAAGGTATCAAGGTCTATTCAAGAAGGAAGCAGAAGAAACCTTCGTGAATGTGATGGAGCAAGTGCGCTTTTTCAACCTTTCTGCCAAACTGGAGAATGTTCACTACTTCTATTATTTCAAGGATGGCCAACTGGTAACCCTTAATGACCAAAATCAAGAAGTTCCAGTTGAGCTGGTCAGTGCGATGGATACTGAACCTATCGCGCCCCCTTCCAAGAACCAACTCCACAAGGTCCTCCTGCTGTAAATGACGATTGCGCTGCTGATGATGATACTCCTCAAGACATGTCTATCCAGACAGTCTGAAATTTTCTTTGCTTTCAGTCTTTAGATATGAATTGTATTTATAAATTTTGTACGGGGAGTATCCCCATATGGAAGTTTGTCCCTTATTACTCCAAAACAATTTTGTTGTTGACGATCATAAATGATGTATGTTCTATTTTCTTGTATGGAGATTGCTTTGTTGAATTTGGTAGTTGTATGCTTCTTGAAGGGAATTTACCCTTCTCGTCCTTCTTCTTTCTATTCTTTTTCTTTATTTGGCGCTGATTGGTCAGACCTGTAATGAATTCTAATACATATTGTGTATAACCTGTATTCCATCGTTCCTGATATGTATCTGTATGGCGTAGTGAAGGGAGTTTTGACCCAAGGAAGATGTTTCCTATCCATACTGCACTAGCATGTTGCTTTTCGCATGAACCGTTATGTTAATGTATTACGGTGGTAGTTCACGGAAAAATCCTTGAGCACGACCAAATGTGCCTAGTGCTGGTTAGCTAATTAGCATCGCTTCTGAGTATGGAGAATCGCGACATTTGTTAAAGCATCGTGATGTGGACCAAGTCGGTGCTGATACCAAAAGCAGGAACCATGAGAGGACTCCTATTACTTGAAGGATTCGTGAGAGAATCCAGATGTATAAGTTTCAACAACCATGATCTGTACTTGGTATGAGTATTTTGATGGCTTCGTAATTGTATCCTGCAATGGCACACAATATATAATACATATATTTTGCATACCTTAATTATTGGCATGGTCCTCTCATTGAATGACGTATGTCAGATGTATCGCGCTTGAACCCTGTATCACGCCTAACCCACGAGAAAGCTGGGAGGATTGCGACATACTGTATAGTTTTGGTCTGTTGAGGATACTCATGAGAGGTAGTATCTTTGTTGGAGGATTCGTGAGAGAATCCAGTATTTGCTAGGATCCATGAGAGGAATCCTATTACTTGAAGGATTCGTGAGAGAATCCTGCATTTGCTAGGATTCATGAGAGAATCCTATATTTGCTAGGATCCATGAGAGGAATCCTGTTACTTGAAGGATTCTTGAAAGAATCATGTATTTCGGGAACGCTTTGATCCTGTGTACTTTTAAACTTGATGCAAAATTGATCAATAGTAAAAGAAAATCGGCCAGTTTTATTCAAAATAGCTAATTGGAAAGACAAATGTGTTATGAGTCGTGAGAGACTTACATATAAAATGTCTTAAGATTGTCCGCGTTCCATGTGCACGGGATAGTAAGGCCAGATAATGTCTCAATGATATATGCCCCCTTATCTGTTTTGCTGTAGATGCGATAAGGTTCTTCCCAGCTTGCGGCCAATTTGCCTTATCGCGCGTTCTTATTGCCGATGTCCGCTCTACGTAGGACTAAGTCGCCCACATTGAAGCTTCGTCTGATAACCCTTAAGTTATAACGCGCTGCTATTCTCTATTTGAGTGCTATTTCTTTGACGTGCGCGATCTCACGCATTTCCTCTATCGCGTCTAAGTTGTGAAGCAATGCCTGTGAGTTGCTATCTTCATTAGTGTACATCTTCCTCCATGATGGTTCTCCAATTTCTACTGGGATCATGGCCTCAATACCGTAGACCATGCGAAATGGGGTTTCACCTGTAGTTGAATGTTTGGTTATCCCGTAACCCCATAGCACAAAGTCTAACTGTTCAGGCCATTCTCCTTTAGCTGCTTCAAGTCTTCTTTCCAATCCGCATTTAAGGACTCGGTTTGCAGCTTCAGCCAGTCCATTTGTTTGTGGATGTTCAACCGATGTGTATCGGTGTTTGACATGCAAATCTTGAAAATTTTGATTGAATTTTCTGTCCACAAACTGTGTACCATTATCAGTTATAATGGTATGTGGAACGCCGAACTGACTTATGATTTGCCGGTAAAAAAATCGGCGAACCTTGCTAGCTGAGATTATGGCTAACGCCTCTGCCTCGATCCATTTGGAAAAGTAGTCAATTGCTACTAGCAACCATTTGACCCCTCCAACTGCGACTGAGAATGGTCCCAATATATCCATGCCCCATTAGTAGAATGGCCATGGGGATAGCATTGAAGATAATTCCTCCGGAGGAGCATGGTGTAAATCTGCATGTTCTTGACATTTGACACAATGTCGTACGTGTTTTTTAGAGTCATCTTCCATGGTGGGCCGGAATAATTTTCGAGATAAGGATTTGCCTCCCATGTGGTGTCCGCCAATTCCCTCATGTACGTCGAAGATTACGTATTGAGCTTGCTGGGGATCTAGACATTTAAGCATTGGGGAAGAGAATACCTTTTTGTAAAGCTGGTTGTTGATGATGGCGTAGAAGGAAGCCTTGCGCGTTAGCTTTTTGGCTGCACGCGTTTCTTGTGGTGCTTCTCCTTTGGATAAGTAATTCCAGATTGGCGTCATCCAAGTTTCTTCATCATCCAGCGGCATGGTGTCATCTTCGACCATCGATTGCGTTCTTAGGGATGGCTGGGCTTTTCGTTTGGTTACAGCCATTATGATGCTAGGATTAGGGACACTTTGTTGGATCACCGTTCTGTTGTTCCCTGGTCCTTTTGTGCTAGCTAACTTGGATAAAACGTGAGTTTTTATCTCTAGGGATATGCTCCATTTTGAAGCTTTGGAACTCTGTCAGTAGCAATCTTACTTTGTCAAGATATTTTATCATTAATGCCTCTTTGGCCTGGTAGCTTCCTTGGATTTGAGCAATTACAAATTGTGAATCGCTCTTGAGAGTTATGTTTGTTTCCCCCAAGTCCTTGGCCATGGCAAATCCCGCGAGAACTGCTTTGTACTCAGCTTGATTATTTGAAGCTTTGGATCCAAAATGGATAGAGTGCTCCACTGTAATACCTTGAAGACTTTCCACGATGACTCCTGCACTGCTCCCTTTGACATTGGAAGACCCGTCAACATAAATGACCCATTCCTCATTCGCCTCAGCCTCATGTAGGTGTGTCATTTCAACAAGGAAGTCTCCTAACACCTGGGCTTTAATTGCTTGTCGCGGTTCATAGATGATGTCATATTCTGACAACTCTAATGACCATGAGATCATGCGGCCTGCTAAATCATGTTGTCTCAGCACTTGTCGAAGGGGTTGGTTTGTTCTAACTCTGATAGTGTGCCCCTGAAAATAATGGCGCAGGCGTCACGATGTTAAAATGAGCGCGAAAGCGACTTTTTTCAATCTGTTGATAGCACAGCTCTGGTCCTTGGAGTGCTTTGTTGACGAAGTATATGGGCTGTTGTTCTTGGGCCTCCTCGCGCAGGAGAGCAGCGCTGATTGCCTCATTACTAACTGAGAGGTATAGAACCAGGGGTTCATTAAGTGGAGGCTTGACCAAGACTAGAGGGTTGGCCAAGTGTTCTTTGATGGCCAAGAATCCCGCCTCGCACTCTGGAGTCCAGTTGAAGTCTGACTGTTTGCGTAACAGTTTAAACATTGGCAGTGATTTTTGAGCTGATGCAGGAAGGAATCTGGTTAAAGCAGTGATTCTTCCTGTCAATTGCTGTAGTTCCTTTACGTTTCGCGGGCTAGTCATATTGAGTATGGCTTTGCATTTATCAGGATTGGCTTCTATCCCGCAATGTGTGAGCATGAATCCTAAGAATTTTCCAGCAGGCACTCCAAATGCGCATTTGGCAGGATTAAGCCGTAACCTGCATTTGCGCAGTTGCTAAAACACCTGTTCCAAATCTTGAGGATGTTGTGAAGTAGTCATCATTTTGACTATCATATCATCGATGTATACTTCAAGCATCTGTCCAATCTGCCGATTGAAAACTTTGTTCATCATGCGTTGATAAGTGGCCCCAGCATTCTTAAGACCAAACGACATCATGTTATAGCAATAGGTAGCTTTTTCAGTGATAAAGGCTGTGGCTTCCTCATCTGGTGTGAACATCGGAATCTGATTGTATCCTGAATATGCATCCATAAAGGATAGGATCTGGTATCCTGCAGAATTATCAACCACTTTATCGATGGTGGGAAGTGGATAAAAGTCCTTTGGACAATATTTGTTGAGATCTGTGTAATCAGTACACACGCGTCGCTTTCCGTTGGGTTTTTTGACTAGTACGACATTGGAAAGCCAAGTAGAGTACGTGATTTCTCTGATTATTCCTGCCTCAAGCAATTTTGCTACTTCAGATTCAATCGCCTATTATTTCTTTAGAGAGATTTTGCATTTTTTCTGCGCGATAGGTTTTGCTTTAGGATCCAGGGTTAAATGATGAAATATTATTTCTGGGTCTATCCCTGGCATGTCGGCAGCTGTCCAAGCAAAAAGGTCTTTGTTATTTTGCAATACTGCTATCAACGCATTTTTCTAAGCTTCTGGGAGGTTTCGTCCAATTTTGGTGGTGTTCTCAGGGTTGGGACCTATTTGGAGATTTTCCAACTCCCCATCTGGTTGAGGAAGAGTATCGCGCAGATCGTCGTGCATGTCGAGATCAGTCATATTCACTGATGCTTTGCCTTTGTCATCAGGTTGTATTGGAGTTTTGGCTTTCAGACTGGTGTTATAGCAGCTGCACGCTGTTTTCTGGTCGCCTCTGATAGCAACTACCGTGCTAGACTTATCACAGAATTTCATTAGAAGGTAAGGAATAGAAATGATTGCCTTTAATGCGGCAATGGTGGGTCTTCCTAGAATGATGTTATATGTAGATGCATACTCAATGACATAAAATCTGACTTTAATAGTTCGAGCTGAAGGCATATTTCCAAAGGTGACCTACATCTCAATGGTGCCTTTAGGCTGTACGCATTCTCCGGCGAAGCCAATTAGGTCCGAGCATCCTTGGAGGAGATGTTCCTCTGGGATGTGCATCGCGCAAAAAGCATCCCAGAATATAATATCAGCTGAACTGCCATTATCAATCATAATACCTTTTACCTGGAGATTAGCCATGCATGCTGAGATTACTAGTGGATCATCATGGTCTGGTATAATGTCACCATAGTCATCATCGTCAAAACTTATGGCCTGTCTTTGATCGCGAGAGGTTGATAGACGTGCGTGATTGCGTACCGTCATGACTAACTTCAGATGCTTTTTTCGTTGAGATTTGGTCGCACCTCCTCCTGCTGATCCACCAGCTATAGTGGCTACAACACCTGCCGCGTTATTGGGCAAGCCATAGCACGGTTGCCGCGTGGCTTGTTGTTTGTTGTGCGGTGGAGTTTCCTGACGTCTGTCAGTTGTTGTTGCCCTTTCATTTCATCGATCATTGTTATGGGGTAGTCTATAGTTTCTCCTGGAATGCCCCCCTTGTTCATTGGGGCTAGGGTCATGATCTGGGCTTCTATCGCGCCTTATATTCCCTACAACTGGAAATGAATTCCTGAAGTTTCCCTTCTTTAATTGTTGTATGACCTTTGTCGTTGTGAAATTCGCAAAATTTAGTTTCATCGCGCTACACTCCTTCTGGCATTGGAGGGGGTCTGTTAACTTTTACATACCTTGTTTGGAAGACTTCCTTCAAAATCCGTCGTTGGGATGTATTCAGGGGGTTATAATTGTTGTATCTTCCACACTTTCTCTTTTCACGGAATTTTTGTTGAAAATTCTTCTGGACATTTCTTTCAAAGGTGTCAGTGTCAGCCCTAGTGTTAACCATTTCTCGCGAGCGCTTATAATCTTCCAAGTTAATGAATTTTTCTGATCGCGCACATAGGTCCTCAATGGTGTGTGGTCGCTGTTTGGCTAGCGACGTAGAGAAAGGGCCTTCGACTAATCCTTCCGTGACGATGTGTAGCGAGACTTGTGGATCCAAGTCTTTGACTAAGAGCGCTTCATTGAAGAATCGATTGAGATAATCGCGCAAAGTCTCGTTGGATTCTTGACGTACTATTTTTAGCGCGTGTGTAGATTTGTATTGTGCTTTGCTTGTTGCAAACCGTACAAGGAATTGGTTGGTCAAGTCTTTCCTTTGTCCTTCACGATGCACCAGGTGGGGGGTACCTGCGAAGACACTCTGATGCTTAAGTCAGTATCAGAGGCAGGTGTATTATGTTGTGAAAATAAAGGATGATCATACCTTGGTGGTATACTGTGTGTTTAAATAGTAGTTGTGATGTCGAGTGGCCAGCCTTGGGTTGCAGGTCAGTCTGGAGACCTGGGTAGCCTTATCTTCCTTAGTGCCTAGTAGTAGAGTGGCGGCAAGCTGGTGCTGTCCATTGTTTACTGGAGTTAAGACACGGTGGAATTGCCTTGGGCTTTAAGTTTACTTCCCATAGAAGGCTTCGTATGTGATGTGAGAACTGTATGCCGCGATAAGGGCATCGCGTTTTGTGTATCGCGATGAGGGCATCGCGTCTTGTGTGCCGCGATGAGGGTATCGCGTCAGAGCTCGTTCCTTATGCTTTGTTCTGGATCTTTGCTGGGCTTGTTGATGGGCCCTGGTTGGGCCTATATTTTATCCGGATCAATTCCCATATCAATCATAGACACACTATATTCGATACTACTAGGATACCCGGTGATAGTTTTAGCTTTTTTTTTAGTTCTTTCATTCGTTTTTTGTTCCCTTCTAAAAGTAGACGAAAGTCATTTAGCTTTGGTCTACGCATACCATATGGACAATAATTAGCTGCAAAACTATTTCAAATACAGCAAAAATACAATCAGAAGCAGCGTGATATAAAGTGTATAGACAAAATGGTTTACACATACCATTTTGGATTATGCAAGAAATTTAATCATGCATTAAACTAATTTAAGTCATAATTTATCAACAGTTAACCATGAAATTGAATGAAAAATATTGATTAACAATAATTAGCTTATCAATTAAATCAATTCATTTCAGGGTTAAATTTCTTGGGTTACTGAACTCGTAAACGTTTTGGTCCATTTCCTTTTTCAAGTTCTTCCATTCAAACGTATCATTTTATCTTTTATATTCTCAACTATTCACACATCTGACTGTGTGAGACAATAATTAGCGAAGACTAGATATAATTAGTACATGATAGTAGGGAAAATGGAATGAATGAATGGCAAAATTGAGAAAATCATGACCATATAAATTACCAAATCCCACTCCTCCAAATATGTTGCTCCCATTTTCCCAATCAAGCACATCGTAAGTGTCAAATTGAACGAAGTTAAAAGTCAAACAACACACTGCACAGCAACATAGTTTGAGGGTCAAAAGGAACAAAATGAATGGGTTAAAACGTAAAATGATTAAAAAAAAGAAATGGATATAATTTGGTTATCAGTGTATCCAAACCATTTGATAAATGGATAACCAAACCATATTTAAAATTAAAGAGTGGATATACTTTTTAACCAATTTTTTTTTAAAAAAAAAATTGGTTTTTTAATTTGGTTTGCTTTGATTTTTAATTTGATTTGAATCAATTGGATATTTTGCACATCTCTATAGAGGAGCTTAGAAAAATTGGGCCAAGTTGCTAGTATCTATGAATCACCAACACTTCCAAAACGCTAACGTGTCGTGTCCGACACTTCCCGACACTCCAACACTTTTCGACACTCCAACATGCGTTATAGAAACTCAAAAAATATTCAAAAGTTGCGTTGCATTGCGTTTTTAGTTCAAATTATTAGATTCGTTGGATTACTATTACCATTTTATTGAGTTTAATATAAATATTTGGGATATCTTATTTTTGTTTGCAAAATTGATGGGTATTATAAGTTTAACTTCATTTTTATGTTAAATTATTTAGTATTAAATATAATATATATTATATAAATTAAAAATAATATTTAATATCGAAACGTGTCATAACATGTCAAAATCTAACATTTTTTAGAACTAACATGCCGGAGTGTCGTCTGATACCGTGATGCTACACTAGGAATCAATGCCAAAGTACTTTCAATGGGGTACCAACCCAATATGACCCAAGATAGTGTATCTTCTATCAAGGACGTACAAACCCCATGCACTATCAGAGCCAAACCCGACGATGCCTTCAAAATTGTTGATGGCGACAACTGCGAAATCCAAACCCAAAGGCAGAAGGATAAAAGATAGATAAGTATTGGTTGGCGATAGCTGCGAAATCCAAACTGAAATCCAAATATGATACTTCTTTATGCTTGGCACTCAGTGTATTGGTTGGCAATAGTGGAGTTTGGGTTCCGAAGAATCTCTTTCATGGAGTATGCAGGGGAGGTACTTTTGACAACTTTAGTGGTGGATTTTATGCATTCTCGACCAAGTAAAACACTTATTATGAAGGAGGAGACTGACCATGCTCCTCAAGAGTTTAATGGATGAGGGTTGTCCTACAAGGAAAGGTGCTGATGACCATGTATATCCCAATTTTGTGGATGTAGCAGTGATGGAGGCTGTTCCAGAATTTCTAAATATTGACAGAAGTGGTTGAAGTGGCAAGGAAAGCCAACAACATTACTAGTGCAGAGACCCTTGATAGCTTATTCACAAAAACCACACGACAGAAGTGAAAGAGGGGCAATGGGATCCCGGTGGAGGTTATATAACCTCGTGCATTAGTTGACCATTACATTTCAAGCAATGGGACCCCGAAAAATGATCATCACCTTGAGGGCAAGGTGATTGTTGGGGGGGGGGGGGGGGGGGTATTTATAGGATCCTTAGTCAGCAAAGAATTTAAAAGGGTGTATAAAAGAAAGAGAAGCAGGGAAATATTGCATAATACCGAGTCAACAAAAGTTGTTAGCAATGGAGGTTAGTTGTGGGAAGTCGCATTGGATGGCATTGGGTCATGTTGGGGGAGTTGGTTTTATTTAGAGGAAGAGATTAGTATTCTGAAGGGCAGATAGAATCTTGGATGGGGATTGAAACTTGAGAGAGTGAGGCCTCTCCAATTGTCTCACATTATCATTTTCCTTTTTTGCATTGTGTATTTCGTTTTCCATATATGTTCATTGTTATTTTTCCTTTCCTTGTAATTGTTGTCTCTGTTTACTGTCATTTGGTTATAATGTCTCTTTGTAATCCAATGGATATATGAAAAGCTTGGTTTATCAGACCAAAATTTCTCATTCTCTGTTGTTTAGTTTATTTGTTTAAATAAAGACCTTCAATACCAAATAGACTAAACAACAGAATAGGAAATATTGGTCTGATAAACCAAGCTTTTCATATATCTATGGGATTACAAAGAGATATTACAACCAAATGACAATAAACAAAGACAGCAATTACAGGGAAAGTAAAAGGTTTTTATAAGAGTTATGTTGTAGGAAAAATGATTGTGTAATGTTATAGAGATTCGTTTTGCGTGCCTGTTAGCACATATTTATGTTTAATTATATTATATTATTTTATGATATTTAAATATCTTTGGGTTGTTAATTAGTGTTTTTGCAGGTAAATTAAGCCCAATTGAGTTAAGTAAGGATCTATGTAAAAATTGAAGGTAAGAAGTAAAAATGGTAATATTTGTCTTGTTACTCACCTATTTTATTTATTTTTATCTTCAGATCACATGTAAAAGAAGGGAGCAGTCTGGACCGTTGGATTGGAGGAAATGAAGGGCTGTGATGAAAGAAGGCTAAGCTGATGATTTTGAAAAAAAGAAAAAAGGATATATTAGAAAAAGATGCAGATTTTTAGAGATAGATATTAGAATTACTTTTCTTAGAGAAATAGAGACAAGTTTCCTCTGAGTTTTCTTTCTTTTCTTTCGTCCGTTTACCTTTTGCTTTGAGAAAACATTTCTTTTCTTTTGTGTGGATCTGGTTTGCTCTGCATCGTTCGTCTATCATCCTTGACCTTGGAGGGCTTTGACAACGCATCTTCAAGGGAGAGGAGTCGCGGATCTGCTTGCGTAGCGGTAGATTCTTGGGAGTCTTTTACTGTAGATCGAGTTAGGGTTCTTAATGTTTGAAGAACCCGTTTTATTTTCTGAATACTTGGTATGTTTGCTTTTATTTTTCGGATATTATAGTGTTTCTGATATGGGTTTTTAGATCTTTTCTTTTCTGGGTATGTGAAAATGATTGGATGAAGATTTCTTAAGGTTTTTAGTTATTGCTGCGTTTTTCTTATTCGAATGATTCTTTAATTTTTCAACTCAAGAGATTCATGGGAATGAACCTTGAGTTCTGTAACAGCCCGTTACGTACCGGTATTGTTAACATTGATTATGATATTAAGCGCAGTTACAATCACAGTAGTTGGGTTAATTAAATTACGGGTAAACTTTTTCTTTTTTATCATATTCCTTTTTATCACCATTACCTTTTCCGTAATCAATTAAAACAACACCATAGTTGTAAATGCAATACGCGGAAGCAAACAGTCTACTAACATCACTAATCATTCTTTTTATTCAACTCATTTAAACTCATCAACTTATTTTCATTTCTTACCATTTTCTAGCCCTTTACATAAGCTACGCGTGGTTTCAAACCACGTACCATTTGGAGTTCTACCCACCAAGTTATGCCCCTTTCTTTAAGTCAAGAAAAACCTGAATTTTCAAAAATTGCACTGTGGTAATCGATTACCAGTGGGTGGTAATCGATTACCACCTGTCAAAAATGAGGCAGTAGCCAAATTTTGACCTCCTCTGCTCTGGTAATCGATTACCAAGCTTGGGTAATCGATTACCTCACATGGTAATCGATTACCAAGCCTCAGTAATCGATTACCAGTGAAGACAGTAGCTGATTTTTCGTCCCCTGTTGCATGGTAATCGATTACCATGCTTGGGTAATCGATTACTATGCAGCAAAATGACAGATTACAGCATTTTAAGCCCCAAAAAGGGTTGTGTAATCCATCCCTAACCCCTTGATACTCCGCACAACACTTAAACATACTCTAATGTAGGCTCTAGGCTCTTAAAACAAGCAATTTCATTCCATTATGCAACATTTACATAGTCTTTAATATAATGGCCATTTCACATCAAATATGGTCCATTTTACAACATATGCACCAAGGCTTCTAATACAATGAATGTGGCGATGGACAAGTCCCATGCTCACTCAAATATACAATATATACTCATGTCCTACATATACATCATATTGAAGGATTTACATGTAGTCATGAACATACAAAGGCATGGCATTTTCAACATGCACAAGTTCATGATCTAAGTTCTAAGCATAAAACAAATGCAAAGTATGTCCTACTCCCATGCTCATCACGTGGTGCCTCCCATATGCACCTCATGCTCCACTCTTCCAGGCTCAACCTAACCTGAAATGATGCCCCACAACACGGGGTGAGATATATAAATATATCTCAGTAAACCAAGGGCCCTGGAGGTTTCTCCACCCCATGGCTCACTCAATGTGCAAATACAACATCATATAATTATGCAAGCAATGCAATATCACCCATCAACTGGAGACAACCCAAGAACATCCACTCATGGATTCATGTTCAAGGACTCCATCATATAACTCCCGAGACAGTCCTGGCGCCTCTCCCATGGTTGAGACGACTCCATGGCAATACCCAACCGGAACTCCTCATGAGCCCTATCCGGCGGACGTCCCCGTTTGAATCATCCTGGCGCCGCTCCCAGAGTCGACTCCACGGCAAAACCCGACTGGCATTCTCACAAGGACGAACCCAGCGGATGTCCAAACTCCAACACACGTCAACTGGCCAGTGACCAAACAATTTTCACAAAAATCAAGCAATATGCATACAAGCACACAATCACACAATGTCATAACCACATAATCCAACCACAACCATCCACTAGGTGTGGTGGAGCACACAAGGGCTAAACCCCAGTTCCAATGGTTACCTCAATACCGAGCCCATGCTCCAAACGTAAGCTCCAAGCTTACCCGCTTCCAAAGCGTCCAAAAGAGGCAACCTAGATAATCCACAACATGATTATCAATACAATTCCAATGTCAACCATTCATTTACAAAATTAATCATCATTTAAATCACCTAGGCCAAAGGCTATTTTTCCATACCATTTTACTTCAATCTCTTTTATAGGTTGATTTACCAATTACACCATGAATCACACATTCTTTCTTCTCATTCCACTTTACCACACTATACCATCACTCAACTAAACATCATTTTATATCATACCCCATCAAATTCACAACCTTTACATCATTTTTCCTCCAAACCACTCTATGGTTCGAATTCCTCAAGGTTGATTCTACAAGGTTTTCAATTCCATTTTAACACACACACTAATCATATCATCATATTATCAACCTATACCAATGGTCCACCATTCAATTATTCAACCACACCACATGCCAATTTCACAAAATTATGAAACTCAACCCAAAATTTCCTAAGTTAAAAACCTAACTTTTTCACCAAAATTTATCATAGCATTTCTAGCTTTTATGCATCATTCTAAGGCATTTTCATCTAATAGCATTTTTCCATTTGAGCTCTCTATCATCACACATCTAAAATCAAAGGTTTAAAGCATAAATTCCTAGATCTATGAATCCAACCATAAAAATACCACAAATATACTCACCACCAAGTGTAGGAACACCACCAAGGCTCCATCAATCCAAAAGAGATCCAAAAACTCCAAAAACTCCAAGAACACCAAAGGGGTCGGATCTGAGTTTGTCCATTTTCGCCCCAAGGAGATGATTTCATGGCTTCTAAGTGTTACCAATGGCTTAGGAAGGTTGTTTACAATAGATTTCAACACCAAAATCAAGTGATTTGGTGAGGAATTGAAGAAATGGTGGAGAGGAGAAGAAATGCTCATGTTCTTGCAAATGGGGGGGGGGGGGTTTCACGGTGGAGAAGAAGAGGAAGGAGAGAGAGAGCGTGAGAGTGAGGGGAAAAGTGAGGGAACTTAAGTGGGTTTTGATCCCACGGGTCCCACACGCGATCTAACTTTAATCCCGATAAAAATTATGATCACATATTCTTAATCTACATATTTTTTCAGTCCATGTCATATTTTTCTTTCCTCAAAATTCTCATAAAAATTTCACACTTATCGGTACACTCGTACCGCAGTATTTAACACTTAAAAATCACTATTCATCAATTTTTCCCAAATTTGCCTATTCACTCAATTTTCCGTCCTGATTCCATTTCCACCATTATTTTTGCCATATTAAATCTCTAACTCCATTTTTCATGCCTCGGTTTACGTTCTTGGCAAATTACCATTTTGCCCTTTTAGCCCATTTTGGCCCTAATTCTCGGATTTTCACTAATCCTTCCCTTTTAAACCCACATTTTATCACATAAATTCACATTTAATTTTTCCGAGGTGTTATATTCACCCCACCTTTTTAGAATTTTGTCCGCAAAATCAACTATGCACATATGCTAACTCAGGATACAGCCGGAGAATCTCAGTCCCCCGTACCCCAAGAAGCCTCATCCAGTGCGCGGACACCAAAATACTCATTTACATTTTTATCTTTTGGCTTTTCAGCCACATTTCACAATAGTCTTGCCTTTCAAAGGCCCAATGGGAGACTTCAAGTCCTTCCCAATCTCAATCTCAACCGGTGACACCACATGTGAACAACCGGAGCGCACCACACAGTTGTGCTCTTTTTCTGCTTTACCAAGCCAATTGCTTTTAATTTCTTTTCAGTTTCATTTCAAAAATCCGGCTACCCATCACATAAAGCCCATAGTTTCTCTTGGCAGGTTTTCCTACCAAATTAACCTATCAACCAATATACCCATAGGGTTATGTTACATCCTATTCAATCTGTGCCACACAGGCAACTAATACTTACTGGCACAATACAGCCACAATTTTCCTTCTTTGAATTTTTATCTCCACGGAGTATTAACTCTTGTCATCAATCTCTTTCACATTTCTTATCCCACATTAAACACTATTATGGAATCTCACGGCCTCTCAGTGCAACTCGCTGAGTAATCATCCAGTTCGCACTCACTATACCTTTACTTTCTGAGGGACAAAATCCCCATTTTTGGCACCTAGCCACAACTCGTATATCCACATTTTTCTTTTCTCAGGTTCTCGACCTACAACGTGCAATTTCACCTTTGCACTATATCTTTAACACGCACCATCTTTGTGCTCAACTGTCAATCTATCCTTAAAAGTTCAACAACTTCACCAAAACACAATGGCGAACCTCTCTCTCAAGACCTTTTACTGGCACATCATGGACCCCACATTATAATTCTTACCTTACATCGGTCCTTTCAAAGCTTTCAACCATGAATCCACTCCTGAATTTTATAAACTAATCATAATTACCTTTTCAATTAATCATCTCAAAACTTAACACATAGTTCGTCATTGATTTCCCACATTAAAGGCAACATGCCCACGATTTCCATTAACAACTTTTCTTTAATTACTGTTCCATACTCATGTTATCAATTCCCACATGTATTTCATTCTACACACCTCACCTTCATTATCATTTCATTCAATACACCTCACTTTCATTATCATTTCATTCCACTAGTATGCCTCATTCCGGGGTTACGTACCATCTCTTTTTCATATCTGTCCCATCACATAGGGATTTTCAAAACCTATTTATCATGCCACTAAGACTGAATCCACCACTATCATTACTTTCATAATTTCATATCAGTTGTTACACAAGTCTCTCGGACTATTCACAGTACTACTAACACACTCAACCATATATCTTGGTACCTAGTCAACAACAACCTCAACATTGTGTATTTTCAACACACCTCTCACTATAATTCCGTCTATCCAACTCCATCAGTGACTCTACCACCAGGGTAAAGATATCAACATTTCATTTCGCCAAATACATTTCTCTTTAACAACTAGTATCCCACTTTCTTACTTGACTATATCATCATTGATCACTTCTTAAAATCATTGGCCACTTTGGCCACCAACTGAAAATCATTGGCCACTTTGGCCACCAACTTAGCTTAACATCTAGCCATCACAAATCTTCCCAAAAGACTTTGACTCAATCCATCATCACTAATCAATTTTCCATCCCCTTCACATAGGGTGACAATCCAATAATTCATTTCATAATTTCTGTAAAACCACAATTCCCCACTTGGTATACACTCATGCACATCTCCGAGTGCTCAATTTCATAACTCAAACTGCCATCTCATGGCATCTCACACATTTCATCATATTTGGCATATTACAGTTCACTTACAGTTATCCAAAATTCACCTCTTGCGTTCCCCACAAGATACAGTCCTCTAATGCAATGGGTAAGAACATCCTTAGGTTTAACCCCTCGAGCTCTTGCTGTCCTAAGGGCCCCAGGTGCAATGCCCCACCAATCAGAGAATCTGTCCTTATAATTCACGCAAGAAGAGGTAACATGCCAATGGCTGTACTAACAGTCCAACTAACTCAAGGTTCTACCTCACACTACATTACTTATACAAGGTAATAATAATCTCCGGGAACATAATCCATACGGAGATAGCAATATGCTCCAGGCATATAAGCCACACAAAGATAAACACATTCACATCAAATCCGTATATAACGGCAAACAGATTCTTATATAGATACATAATGGTATACTAGTTTTATCTTACTCTAGCACCATTCACTATAACTTTCTAATATGGTTCTTTTCTCAACAATATACTCATTTAACTTGACTAATCATTTGTCTTAGTCCATAGAATAATCCTCTTCACATGATCTCGGCATCTTTTTCATATTTTGACACAAAACTTTCAATTCCTACAGTACCCATGTTTGGTACCGTCCTAATCCATTGTCCATCATGACTCATAGCAACCATGTTCAACTGTGGAAGATCCACTTCATTAAAATAACTTCACTTTTCTCTCAATATTTCACTATGACACCAAGGGTGTCCTCATTTAACCGTCCATGCATTCAGTGCATCAGGACCACCAGATAAATTTCAATTTCGAGCAGCGCTCGCCTGGGACTTCCAAGAGCAACACCTCTTAGGATTAAATCCACAAGGGAAACCCAGGACAATTTCTTATTGTCACATTATTACCAACATGTGTGCCATGGTTTAACTTGCACACCGGGACTCCATCATGAATCCCATACCACATTGAGCATCCAATGACACTCCAAAGAGACAACCTCTTCTAACATTTCCCCTCATAGGGAAGTTCACTTACATCATTACTTTTTACCGAAAATAATTTTTCTTTCTCCATAGAGTTTACTAACTCAAAACAACATAACACACATTTAGGCACCCCGGCCTCACAATACATATATATATATACAAATAACACTTAGCCATCACAGGATTACTATCCACATATATTTAAGCCACATCATCCAATTTGCAATGCTCCACATCATTATGGAAGCATAGTAATGCCATTAATACACCACACTCCGTTATATTTTCTCACCTCACATTTGTCAAGTCCACTCATCCTTAACTTATGGATTTTCATACTTTCAATCAAATTCATCAAATGCCACACATGGCAATTCTCTCAACTTCTTATATTATACTTTTTATACATATAATATCCTCACTTAGATTAAGCCCACCTTAACTCATCATGGACTAAAGTCCACTTTCAACATTGAATTTTCCACACATCATTTCCATAGTTCTTTTAAGTTACTCACAATCCTCAATCAAATTTTGAAATTTCTATTTTATTTCTACATCCAAGCATATTAAGTCATCCATGTACATGCCCTCATCAAGGGTCTTATAACCTTATACTTTACCCTAAGGTATCCAATATTACATATCAACACTCATATTCCAAATTTTCACCAATTCATCGGGGTTCCAATTCCCTTACCACATTAAAGATATACCACTAATTCTACATATACTCGATTATTCTAACTCCCCGTACAATTTGGGAAGACTTACCAACATCATCACCATAATATCAATTCAAATTAATCACACTTACTCACCACTAGTCCACATACAACTATGGTAGCATTCTACCCCAAAATGGTTATACTCCTCATCTCAATTTCGTTCTCACTAAGTCCTCAATGTCAGTATCACAATTTATTCTCACTAAGTCCTCAATTACATCAAATTTACTCACTAACATATCCATCCGTGGAGCAGTCAACACTGCACCCACAACCTCAGCCTAAGGACTGGCATTGGTGCTCCAGGGTTGTCACGAAGGCATCTTATACTGACCACACATTGAACACAAAGGAATGGGTTGATCAGGCCCAAACTAAGGAATCACATGTGTAGCAGTCAATAAGTGTCTACGTACAACTATACAGCACTCACCTCAATTACACAATCATCAGAGTTCCCTAAAGAAACTGCTCTGATACCATAAAATGTAACAGCCCGTTACGTACCGGTATTGTTAACATTGATTATGATATTAAGCGCAGTTACAATCACAGTAGTTGGGTTAATTAAATTACGGGTAAACTTTTTCTTTTTTATCATATTCCTTTTTATCACCATTACCTTTTCCGTAATCAATTAAAACAACACCATAATTGTAAATGCAATACGCGGAAGCAAACAGTCTACTAACATCACTAATCATTCTTTTTATTCAACTCATTTAAACTCATCAACTTATTTTCATTTCTTACCATTTTCTAGCCCTTTACATAAGCTACGCGTGGTTTCAAACCACGTACCATTTGGAGTTCTACCCACCAAGTTATGCCCCTTTCTTTAAGTCAAGAAAAACCTGAATTTTCAAAAATTGCACTGTGGTAATCGATTACCAGTGGGTGGTAATCGTTACCACCTGTCAAAAATGAGGCAGTAGCCAAATTTTGACCTCCTCTGCTCTGGTAATCGATTACCAAGCTTGGGTAATCGATTACCTCACATGGTAATCGATTACCAAGCCTCAGTAATCGATTACCAGTGAAGACAGTAGCTGATTTTTCGTCCCCTGTTGCATGGTAATCGATTACCATGCTTGGGTAATCGATTACTATGCAGCAAAATGACAGATTACAGCATTTTAAGCCCCAAAAAGGGTTGTGTAATCCATCCCTAACCCCTTGATACTCCACACAACACTTAAACATACTCTAATGTAGGCTCTAGGCTCTTCAAACAAGCAATTTCATTCCATTATGCAACATTTACATAGTCTTTAATATAATGGCCATTTCACATCAAATATGGTCCATTTTACAACATATGCACCAAGGCTTCTAATACAATGAATGTGGCAATGGACAAGTCCCATGCTCACTCAAATATACAATATATACTCATGTCCTACATATACATCATATTGAAGGATTTACATGTAGTCATGAACATACAAAGGCATGGCATTTTCAACATGCACAAGTTCATGATCTAAGTTCTAAGCATAAAACAAATGCAAAGTATGTCCTACTCCAATGCTCATCACGTGGTGCCTCCAACATGCACCTCATGCTCCACTCTTCCAGGCTCAACCTAACCTGAAATGATGCCCCACAACACGGGGTGAGATATATAAATATATCTCAGTAAACCAAGGGCCCTGGAGGTTTCTCCACCCCATGGCTCACTCAATGTGCAAATACAACATCATATAATATGCAAGCAATGCAATATCACCCATCAACTGGAGACAACCCAAGAACATCCACTCATGGATTCATGTTCAAGGACTCCATCATATAACTCCCGAGACAGTCCTGGCGCCTCTCCCATGGTTGAGAAGACTCCATGGCAATACCCAACCGGAACTCCTCATGAGCCCTATCCGGCGGACGTCCCCCGTTTGGATCATCCTGGTGTCGCTCCCAGAGTCGACTCCATGGCACATTCCAACTGGCACTCCGTCACGAAATAATCCAACGGATGTCCAAACTCCACACACGTCAACTGGCCAGTGACCAAACAATTTTCATAAAATCAAAGCAATATGCATACAAGCACACAATCACACAATGCCATAATCACATAATCCAACCACAACCTTCCACTAGGTGTGGTGGAGCACACAAGGGCTAAACCCCAGTTCCAAAGGTTACCTCAACACCGAGTCCATGCTCCAAACGTAAGCTCCAAGCTTACCCGCTTCCAAAGCGTCCAAAAGAGGCAACCTAGATAATCCACAACATGATTATCAAACCATTTCCAAATCAATCATTTAATCTCAAATAATCATTCATTTTACTTTAATCTCTTTTATAGCTCAAATTACAAAATACATCATGAATCACACATTCTTTCTTCTCATTCCACTATATCACACTATACCATCATCCAATTAAATATCATTTTATATCATACCCCATCAAATTCACAACCTTTACATCATTTTTCCTCCAAACCCCTCTATGGTTCGAATTCTTCAAAGATTGGTTCTACAAGGTTTTCAATTCCATTTTAACACACACACTAATCATATCATCATATTATCACTCTATACCAATGGTCCACCATTCAATTATTCAATTACACCACATACCAATTTTCATGAAATCTTCACAAATTTTCCTAAGTTAAAATCCAACTTTTTCACCAAAATTTATCATACATTTCTAGCTTTCATGCGTCATTCTAAGGCATTTTCATCTAATAGCATTTTTCCATTTGGGCTCTCTATCATCACACATCTAGAATCAAAGATTCAAAGCATAATTTCTAGATCTACAAAACCAACCACAAATATACTCACAATGTGTTGTATGTTCACCACCAAGGCTTCACTAAACCATGAGAAGATCAAAACTCCAACAAAGCTCCAAGAACACAAGTGGGTCGGATCTGTTTTGCCCAAAAACGCAGCAATGGAGGTGGTTTCATGGCTTAAGAGTGCCACCAATGGCTTTAGAAGGTTGTTTACAATAGATTTCAACACCAAAATCAAAGGATTTGGTGGAGAAATGAAGAAATGGCAAAGAGATGAAGAATGGGTGTGTTTTGGGTGAGAAGTGAGGAACTCCACGGGAAAAGGAAGAGAAAAAAGGGAGGAAGGCGTGGGGAGGGTGTGGGGCCAAGTGGATTTTGGTACCGCGGGTCCCACACGCGATCTAACTTTAATCCCGATAAAATTTATGATCACAAATTCTTAATCTACATATTTTTCCAGTCCATGTCATATTTTTCTTTCCTCAAAATACTCATAAAAATTTCACACTTATCGGTACACTCGTACCGCGGTATCTTTCACTTAAAAATTCACTATTCATCACTTTTTCACAATTTTGCCTATTCACTCAATTTTCCGTCCTGATTCCATTTCCAGCATTATTTTTGTCATATTAAATCTCTAACTCCATTTTTCATGCCTCGGTTCACGTTTTTGGCAATTTACCATTTTGCCCTTTTTTCCCATTTTGGCCATAATTCTTGGATTTTCACTAATCCTTCCCTCTTAAACCCATATTTTGTCAAATAAATTCACATTTAATTTTCCGAGGTGTTATACACTTCTACTCCCTAGTCCCTACGACAACACAACATTGTATCTTAATTTTTTTATTGTACTTCATCAGTACTAAATTCAACATTAATTGTTATCCTCTTTTGATAAAAGAGATTTTAATGTAGATAGAGAAGGATGAAGGAATACTAAAGTCAACACTAAATTTTCACATTACTGATAAAAGTTAAGACTGAGACACAAAAGCTAGTATCAGATGCAGGCATTTTAACCAGCAAAATGACTTGACAGATAAACAAGGACAAAAGCTACATTGAAGAGTTCAGATATTATTAAAGCTCATGAAAATTACTTGTGCAGTACTAATTTATAAATTCATTGTGAACTCATGTAACCGAATGGAAGTACCACATAAAAGTTGGATACAGAAGTAGCCATCTACCATCTAGATCTGTTTCTTGTTCGTGATAAACAATTGCTTATTTACGTATTCCAATTTGTTTCTTTTCTGATTATAATGCTTCTGGAATCCCTGTTTTTGTACATGAAGGTCCAAATTGCAAATTCAGAAATAATGTGAACTGCTGTCAGTTGCATTCAAATAGTAAACAGTTTAATTTGATTCTCACAAAAGTCTTTATCCCAATTCTACAAATCCAGGTGGGATTACCTACCAAAATAATGAACATCTCTTTCCTAATCAAACAGTTGAAATGTTAACTTCTAATAATTGTGCTTCTATCTGCATTCTATATTATCAGAGAAAATTCTCGGTGCTCTAGTGCTTTATGGACATTTAAAGTAAAAACTCATTCATTGCCCTAATTGCATTTAGGGAAAAATGTTTATCCTTTTAAATGACACAACTTATATCCTTTCACTCTCACACAGAAGTGGGATCCACACCTTTATTTTTTTGTCAACTCTCTCTCCTCCTTTATCTATCTCTTTCTCTCTCTTAAAATGACACAACTTTACATCTTTTAAAATGACACACACTTTACCCTTGCATTTATGAAGAAGTTGCTAAATAAAAATGGGTGTAAACACAGTTACGTGAGTGTGTGCTTCTATTTTAGGTGGGTGTAGTATGTATTACAGTGAGATGGGTAATACTTCTCTTATGTTGCATAAGAGAAGTATTATCTCATGCTCAAACAAAAGATATGAGAGAGAAAAAAGTTGAAGGTCAGAGAAAAAAATCTTGTGGGACCCATTTAAAAAATGTGAGTGTAGGAGATAATAATTTTTTTTATGTAACATAAGAAAAGTAATTCCCTTCTTCTACATTATAAACTAGCCAGACGCATATCAGAAGGATGAACAAAGGCTTCACCTTCAGCATCAAGCAAAGATCTCTCTTTAAAAAAAAAAAAAAAACCTGCTTCAAGAATCTTTAATAAAAAAAATGTCATTTTTCTATCTAACTATTGTTAAGCTACAACCCATTAGTTATCTCACTTTTAGTTTAAAAAATAGAAGATCTAAACAGGCTCTTAATTCAAGTAGTGATATTTGGGAGAACAATAAGCAGTCATGCTATTTGGGAGAATGATGCATTAAATTAGATTTCAAGTAGTGCTAAAATCCTCCTTGTGGATATTCCTTTTCATCATTTATTTTCAGTGGTGCTATTAACAGCAGAATTGCGAAGTTCACCCAACTGATGATTTTTGTAATTTTCTAAAAAACAAAATAAAAATCTTTTGACTGTTGCTTGAATCCCTCTTTCCAAAAACCACTCTTCTCACGCATTAATAATTTTGTCCCATAAAAGTGTGATAAAACCACTTGTTCGAACTTTGAGCAATCAATTCCTCCTCGTAGAATAGTCAAGAAGAAAACTGTGTCATTTTTTTTTTGGTACAGAAACTGTGTCATTTTAAATAACACAAGTTGTGACATTTTATAGACACAAAGAGGTATGGGTCTAACTGAAAAAATAAAAAATAAAAAATAAAATAAAGGTATCAACTTTTCTTCTATTAAAAAAAAGAAACCTATCAATATATTTCTATTCTAGAATATTGAAATCTGAAAACAGTGAGATAAAAGTAATGTTCTAATTTATTGTGGGGTTAAAAAAAACAAAGTAAAAAAAAAAAAAGTGGGTCTTATCTCTTTGTATTTATGAAATAACATAAATTGTATAATTTAAAATGACACACACCTTCCAAGCTATGCAATGTTGCAATCAACAGATCAAGATAAAAAAGTTGAAAAATACATTGGCCCAACATCATTGGGCCTAGTCTGATGTTGGAGAAAAGTTAATATGCACTGGGTGCATTTTTATTTAGTGTTCCATTTTCCCAAATAAGAAAAATTTTATGACAATTTTATCCTTATTATTTTACTTATTTCCTTCCATGTCCTAATTTTTTTGCACTTTTGGTAAAAGGTGCACTGCACCCGGTCTATATTAACTTTTCTCCTGATGTTGGGCTTTACCTATAACGGCTCGAGCTAGCCTGCAAACTTGAAAATGTTATAATTAACTATTGTAATTATTGTTTCTTTTCTTTAAATTTACTTAAATATTATTTTAAAGAAAAATAAATAAATTTTAAATTTTTTAATTAAAATAAATTTAATATTTTTATTTCAAATCAATTAAATAAATTGTTTAAAATTAATATTTTTAAACTTTACTTATATAAATAAGTAAAGGAAATATTGATAAAATAATTAGCACATAGCCCATAAGGCCATAACCCGTAGATGGCCCGGCTGGGATAACAATTTGTCAATCCAAACCATATTCGGTTAATATGAATCTGACAGTATTTAAACTAACTTGTAACAGGTTAGTCAAAATGGATTGGGCTTGCCCAATTTAACACCAGTAGTTCCAATAGAGGTATATTGCAACCCCAAACAAATTATACCTGCAATTAAGTATGACAATTTTTGCTTACAAACAAAAAAGTATGACAATTTTTAATATGACCGTTGACACGATACAAACAGACACAAAAAAATTATGTTTGGATCAATTCATTTTCAAATTTGTGTTGTGTTTCGTTTTGGGTTAGCGAAAATTGACCCAAAAAATTTCGTATTGTGTCGCGTCGTAAACAGGTTATTGGTGTTATATCGCATCGTGCTAACCCGCATAATAAGTGATATATTATGAGTTTGTAAGTTATTCGTGTCGTGTCTTATAAACCTGCAAAATAAGCAGGTTGTGTTTGTATTAAAGGTTTAAACCGATTCAAATTCGTAAAATATCTGTATCGATTTCATGTCGTGTCGACTTGAATTGCCATCTCTACGACTATTATATAAATCAATTGGTTCTTTATTCAATTGATGGCTGTCGAATTGAATAGATTGAATCGAATTTATAAAATATGATATTATATATATAATAAGGGAAAAATATTTGTCTTATTTTTTTTGGTAATCAAATATTTATCTTTTTAAATGATGGTTGTTTTAATAAAAACTAGTATTTTAATTTTAAATATAAAATAAAAAATACAAACTTTTTCCCCATAAATTTTTATGATGTATTTTTTTTATTTAAAAGGACACAATTATTTATCCTTTAAAAAGACAAAACCAAACCCATATAATAATTCAACATTATGAAAAACAATTGACTTTGACGTATTGGTAATTGTCACTTATCTATCAGGAAGTTTGAGTTTCGATCATTCCATATCAATTGAAAAATTCATTTTTTTTATAAATCAGATATTCTTCACGAGATGCAATGTTATTTGGAGTGGGTTCAAAATTTAAGCTTTAAATCCTTACCGAAGATATTATTAGAGAAGATTGAACATATGTTTTTATTCTTATCTGCTCAACTCCCTTAGTCCCGTATACCAATTGAGTTACCATCATTTAATGAAAAATTCATTTTTAAATTCGGTTTAGAATTAGTTCATCTATTTCATTTTCATACCAATTCCCAAACATTACCGATTAGATCGAACCGATCGGTTGTCAGATTTTTTGCGGAAGCAATCTGATCCGATTTTAATGACACTGGTTTGAATTTCCAAGTTAACGTTGAAAAAAAAAACTTTACCAAACTAATACCCTTCGTATAAGATTTGTGCATAATTTCTTATAGGAAAAAAATGTTTGACCAATGACATAATTTATATCATTTCATTCTCACGGAAGAGATAGGATCCACATTTTTTTTTGTATCCACTCTGTCTACTCATTTATCTATCTCTTTCTCTCACTTAAAACGACACAACTTTACCTCGTTTTAAAAGACACTCACTTTTTCCTTTCTTATACTATAAAATATAATATCAAATGATCAAGAAACTAAGTAGGTGAGGTGAGAGTATGTGTTCGATCTTTCTCAATATTGTCTTTTTCGGAATCGAATTGGATAATTCCAAAGTGATGAACCATATATATATATATATATATATATATATATATATATATATATATATATATATATATGAAAAAACATCTATCCTTTTAAAGGATATAAGTTTATATCCTTTTAGATCCTAACCGTTGATTTCCGTCCATCAAGAGTTATAATTTATTTAATTAAAATTATTAATTAATTAATAATAAATTTGGTCCATTTAGTTTGACCCAATAGATTATTACCGTTGATGGACGGAAAATCAACGGTTATGATCTAAAAGGATATAAATTTATCTCCTTTAAAATGATAGATGTTATTCCCATATATATATATATGGGCAGGATATTCTTACACCAGTGTAAGACTTAGAAGTCTTACACTCAATCTTGACCATTGATCCACTTGTATCCAGTGGCTCACATTACTAAAAAATTTGAGCCCTTAGATATAAGTAGGATCAACGGACAAGATTGATAGTGTAACTTACACTGTTGTAAAATGATCCTGACCTATATATATGTATGTATATATATATATATATATATTGGGTAAAATCATTTCTACAGTCGTTTTACGTACAACAACGACAGGTGTATGATTATAATTCCTCATATTTAATGTTTTCATCCTATGTATGGTTATGATTCTCTGCATTTAATGCTTTCAAGTATATATATGATAAGTATTTGATTGCTGCACGTACAACAAATGTAGAAATGTAAATCTATATATATATGAGCTTATCATTTCTCAAGCTGCCGGAGATAAAGTTATCTCCGGCTATTAAATCATAATCGTACAAAGATGGATCAATGGTGATAAAGGAAGAAAGAGAAGAGGAGAATCATAACCATTCAAGGTGAATCAATAAATATAAGGAAATAAATAATCAAAACGACGTAGTTTTGGGTGGCCGGAGATGAATTTATCTCAAGCAGCTTGAGAAATGTTTTATATATATATATATATATATATATATATATATATATATATATATATATATAGGAATAACATCTATCATTTTAAAGGATATAAGCTTGTATAATTTTAGATCCTAACCGTTGATTTCCGTCCATCAACGGTTAGGATCTAAAATGATATAAATTTATATCCTTTAAAAGGAAGGTTTTTATATATATATATAGATATATATATATATATATATATATATATATATATATATATATGGGGGAAGTATCCACTTACCACCAAAAAAGTTTATAACTCTTACAACCAATTTAATCACCGTTGATTTCCGTCAATCTAACGGTTAAAATTTATTGGGAATTAATAAATGTGACACAATAAATGTTATTAATTTTCAATAAATTATAACCGTTAGATTGGCGAAAATCAACGGTTAGAATTTGATGTCAAATTTCAAAGTTTGACACCGGTGTCAATGGATCCTATATGTAACACCCACTCTTGTATGCATCCAAGAGGGTTGTTTGCTAAATCGTATTAGAGTTGCAGCGGTATGGAACTCTTTAATTGTAAAACTTTATCAAATATTATTTAATTTGAAACTTAAAAAAAAGTCCAGATTTGATTCTTATAAAAACCATTTGGAAAAAAATGAAATCATTACCAATCATAGGAAATTTCAATTATAAAACCCTTTGCTGAATTTTCTATACTTTTCAGAAAACCTTGCTGTCTTATAAAATCCGTATAAACTCGAATTCAGATGCGAAAAAAAATATTCCAAGCTTCTGAAAAACTAGACATCCGGGGCATCGCATACATATAAATTATGCACGATTCGGAGGTGAATAGCCCCACGGAACGGGACACGTAAAACGCTTGTGAATCCTGTCCGTTTTCTGGAAAACAGGCTGTATGGCGAAGCTTACAAAAATTCGTACAGATTTCGTATAAAAATGAAACCTGCACAGTTTGAAAGTACATTCCCGGGGCTTCGCGTGCATATAAAATAATAGTAAATCGGAGTTCGTTTGCCCCTTGAAACATGACACGTAAAGTGATTGTAAAACTGGTAAAAATTCAGCACTTAGTTAAACGTTCAAAATTCTCTTCGCAAAACGTTTTTCTGATTTTTTTTCCAAAACAGCCGCTGTTTATAAAAGTTCAAGGTAAAATAGAGATGATAAAGTCTACAGTCATCCAAGAGTACCAAAATATTAAGCATTACAGTCATCCAATCAATCAAACAGTAACAGTGAAAGTCCATGCATCAGCAAGCAACAGCAAACATCACTCCTTCAAATGCTTTTACGTCCTCCTGCCATTTAGGAAAATAGCAGCCCCAAAGGGGTGAGAATAATCCCAGTAGTGTGGCAACAAAACCAATAATATAACAGTATTAACTAGGCACAAAATCATAAACAGTCACTTCAACATATCCTTGTTCCTTTTCCTTTTTCCTTTTCATCATATATATATATTGCGTATATAACGCCTTTCCTTTTGCGCTTTTAGCACCGTCGTGCGCGCACTTCACAGTGGACATCAAATACATGGCACCTGAGCTCGGTGGATTCCAACTGTGGGCCTATGCGGACTGATGCCAAGTGTCCCATACCCTGGTACCTTAGGGATGCCTATATGATGCTTGCTCAAACACATGGTCCTGTACATAACTATTCTAAAATGCAAGGCTTATATGATCTTGGTACATGCATGCCATGCTATGCTTTCACACACAAAGCGTAAAAATAAATGCGGTATGATGCAAGGTGCATGCTTATATACTTGTCATATACGTTATGCTGCCACATAACAACTTTACCTCATAATCATATAGCCATCACGGCACATTCTTGGCAGTTTTCTTTCATCATAAGGAACATAATACTTTTACGGAGTATGGAGCATCATGTCACAACTTTATACCAGTAGTCAATAGTCACATTAGGTAATATCGCCTGACACTTACCTCGTGTCCATGCAATAAGCAACAGCACCAAAGTTCAGCTCACTCTATAGGAGCTACGTGCACCTAAATATATATATATGTGACAAGTCAGAATAGGTTCCATATTAATCCAAGTCATTTCCATGATTCCCATTCTTGTATTTTATTTGATTTAGCAAGCATTCAAGGTTAATAGTTCACTGCATAACTTTTTATTCCAACCATTGCTAACAAACAAAAATCTTCAAGGCTGCATACTTATAAACCAATTCGGTCCTGCCCACTAAATTGAGTGCCACACATTTAACAATCTAAATAACCAAGTTAATAACCAAGTTAACAATTTAAAGACCACCCATGATGCATACCACCCACAGACAGCAATTAATTTCCCAAAGTCTCACACATTATAGCAACATGACTAGAGTGGTGTTTACATAATTCATTCTACTAAAGGTTAACCATTAAGAGTTTTCCAGGTCCCCAACACACACACACAGCCTCGGTTATAAGGGCTTAAAATATTCCCTTTACCCAAAATCCTACTCACATCAATTATTAACATATTAACATATCATCTTCGGTTTTCCTACCAACTAATTTTCTGACTTCTTACCTACTTTCTCATTTAACTACTCATATCTACATGGTTTAAGTAGATACCACACAGCCTGCCTCCTCTATACAAATTATCTTTCACTAGCTATCAATGACAAAATCCTAGGTTCCCACCTTTCCTCACCTAATCCGTTTGCATCTCAACAAGGAAGCATAAAGATTTATGTTCACAAGGCAACTTTTGACTTTAAGGTGCACTAGAAGAAATAAGGACAAGGTGTCCACTAACTTCCTTTCGAGGGACAAGGTGCAGGTGCATGAGTGCATAATTTTTTCCAAGTCTTCTTTGTCTAGTAACACTATGTGCGAATGCTATGCCCCCCACACTTGCGTGGCTGAGCAGCAATAATTAAGGGGACAAAACTGATTGTCTACCACAGCTAAGCAGACCGACAAGGTGGAAAGAAAAGCCAAACAAAAACCAGAACTTATACAACATGGATACAGCCACAAACCAATCAAGGAAGAAGAGAAGAATACAAGAGCTTTGAGCTTACCTTCTTGTCTACACACTCAGAATTCCAACCGAGCAAAAAGGGACAGCCATAAGTTTTGCTCTTCACTCCTAGACAGCGCACAAGGGAGCAGAAAATGATGTTGGGTTTGGTCCCAAGCTCTTCAAGATAAGTCTTTGACCGAACATAGGATGAGAGAAAGGAATGTAAGCTTGTTTTCTAAAACTACTTGCTAGCTGCCACAAGGTCGAATCAGAGTAGGGAAAAAAATATGCTTAAGTGTCTTGCTATGTTCTTAAGGGTTTGAAGGTTTGAAAGGAATAGAGAGATGAGTTTCAATATCTTGTTCTTCTTCTTATGGTTACTTATAGCCAAGGGAGGTGAAAAGGAGAGATGAGGTTAGGTGTCTTATGCCCTGCATAAGAGTTCGAGGCTGAGAACTAAGGAGAATGACTAGAGTTTCCTTAAGGTCCCTCCTAAGACTGCTCACGGTCAAAGAAGGATAAGAGTGTGTTTGGAGTAGTTGGTTTCTCTCAATGATGTCCATAGTTCAGGGGAAAAGGAGGAATACCACTTCTGACTTGTCTTCTCAATCAATCACTCACGACTAAGGGAATGAGGGGAGGAGTTAGTTTGGTTAGGCAAGTTGAAATCTGAGTCTATAATGACTATACACTCTGCACAAGGGAAAGTAAGAGAAAGGAAACTTGGAAGACTTAATAAAAGCATAACACAAGTCAGAAAGTTGGCTTGAGTCTCCTCTCTTTGGAGCGCGCAAAGAGAAGAATGGGGAGGGTTTTCTGCTCCAATCAAGAGGCATGCATACCGACCACAAATGCCTCTAGGATGCGTGTAAAATATTGCTGAACTAAGTCATCAAAAGTGACAAACATCAGCCCTTTCTTTCTGCCCAAGGCAGCGCATGCTACAAGGGAAGTGATGGCTGAATTGGTTGACAAGCAAAGACGTGATCTGAGGGCTGCAAAGATATCAGAATTCAGTGCATGCATGATCTGTGTGGGGCTGCAAAAGTCAGAATCAGAGGATGATTGATCTGTGTGGCTGCAAAGTGTCTGCAAAATATCAGGATTTGCCATGCCCTATGCGCACAAGGGCTGGAGGGGTTTGATGGTGATAGATGAGGGTGGCTTTGGTCAAACATGCAGCAACTTTTTCCTTTCACATGCTGCAAGGAGGCAGCGCTTTGTACAAGAGTGCAAGCAACAAAAGTTCCCTCTTCCCAATGCACCATGCGCATGAAGAGATAAGGAGTCATGTGAAGGAAGAGCCTAGGGTGGATACATATGAAAGGAAACACACTCAAGGGTCCCACGGTTGATGCAAAGTGGCGGTCATGATGTGTAAGTACAAGCTGAGTTTTATTTGGACATTAAACACACAATGTAGGAACTGTGTACAGCCAAAAAACGCAAGAAGGAAGGGTTAAGATGAAGGGAATTTTGGGTTGCTTAAAGTCATGGGTTCTTGGGCCCAAGTCCAAAATAGAAAATGGGTTCAAGACATAGGTCCAATTGTTTTCTTATTTAGGAATTAATCCAAACCTTCATTATTTTTATGTACCTCTAATTATTTACTAAGGGTTTACTCCTTACTTAAAATTAATGGCATACTTTTAAATGAGTACTCCTATAATTCTAAATAACAGAATGCTCCCTATTAATTTATTCCTATAACTAAAATTTCACATGCATAAAATAGGTACTTGTCTTCCATGGTAATACCAATAAATCCCTAAATTAAATTTTAATTCCGTTCTAGAGCAACATATAGATATATAATCCGCATATACATATTCTACCCCATTCCTCATTGCAATTTTAATAGGTTCGTAAATAGACGGGATGTTACACTCTCCCCAACTTGTTTTGAAGTTTGTCCCCAAACTTCGCCTTACTATTCCAAAAACTGCCAAAGTCTAACGCTTATCACCATTACACCACACCATACAGTTCAATGCATTTAGACAGCCATTTATAAAATTCATAAGACACCTCAAGACTTATACTTTACCTGATCATTGAATAATATAGGTGGAACACAATTTTGGGAAGGATAATAAAATCATGTTACAAACTATTCCCTAAGTTCTGCTTAAGCATTAACAAATGAGGCAACACTCCAGTAGAACGAAATGAACAAAAATCTTACTAGACTAATAACTCCAGCTAAGAATACTAGAACTCAAGGTTTTAGTGCCCAAATAAAAGTCAACTAACAAATCCATTTGCAAAACACTTTTCATTTAATGACTTAAATAAAAAAAATTTAGTGTGGCATACGTGAACAGAATTTATTTACCCGATTGCAACACATGAAGTAAAACATTTTCACATAAGGTGCAATCAACAAATCGGTGGCCCAAACCAAAAGTTCCTATGAGTTCAGTGAAAATGCAGTACTGTTATCTCCTATTAACTGCACAACTATATAGCCAACTAACTAAGACCTCCCGTTTTTAAAGATTTCATCTTTGTAATACGTATGCTACAATTTCTTAAGAGTGTCCTCACCTCCTACCTGTTTCTTATCAATAATAAGAGTCCAGTTCACACCTAAGCTTTATATTCAGATTTCTACATTAGTCATCTCACCTAGGAATATTATAGACAGAATCCTAATTTTTTTTTTTTTTAATCCTTTAGAAAATTAGACCAAAACAGACCAAACTTTCATAAATCAGGTTCACAGTAATTACACTCAGAATTCCTAGTTAAATTTAAATCTGACATTCAAGGGATAGATAGTATTTCATGGAATTAGACCTAATGCATGAACAACACCGTATTCAAATTTTTCTCAAACAAATGATTAATAACACCTATACATGCAACAACATATATATATATATATCAGAAGAAAACCTTTCAAAAATAATAATGATATTTCACGATGTCTTTTAAACAATTTCAAAATGAATATCAAACTTTTAAGCATGGAATTCACATCAGCATACTCAAGTCACAGATTGAATATTATATCAATTAAACAGCAGCTAGACAAAACCAGTTTACTCACTTAAATTCGAACTATGCAAATATAACATGAGAGTATCTAGTTAGTACTGACTCTAGTGGCACATAAAAATAATCAACAGTTCCCAATAAATGAGGACAAAAGTAAAAGTGATTCATATGAGAATTTTGCATGCTTATGTACCTAATGCGTCAAGACATGATGGCTACAATCAATGGAACTTCAAGGCATGGGAAGCACTTCGGTATACATTGGGACGTATATGAGGTTTGGGTTATATGCAAGTGTATGAAATACTCATATGTTGTAAGTTTGGACATAATTAATAAAACTCATTTAAAATGGTTAAAATATCATGCATAGTATGTGATATGAAACATGCATTGGTTAGCACCTTCAATTAATTAGGCCCCAAGGTTTAGTTTGAATTCGTAAGTTCAGACAATATTTTGCATGTAGAAAAATTCACCTTGAGGACAGTAAATTCAAGTAAAGGCAAACATTCTTCTGCGGAACAAGTTTAGTCATATTAAGAGGGTTCTAACAACATGGTAAGACATGCTTTGTAAAATCTCTTGAAAGTGTTTTGTATAGTGAATAAAATCGAAAATGCAGTAACAGTTTAAAACATAACGTTTGACAATCTTAAAACAGAATTTGAAATACTTGGAGGCATATTCATACAAAATTTAAATTACCCAAAACCAACTAAAGATTTATAAAAGAACAGACTGATACTACAAAGTCCTCAACATGCATGACACAATATTATTTATTGTAAGGTTCTATAATAGGCAATCTCATCTTGTATAACAGCCACAAACTCGTTACATAAAACAAGTACTTAACATCTAAATCATTTAACTTCTACCACAAAAGTCAAGACCTCGTTCCTTATGTTATAGAGAAGTACTACTAAAATTCCTTGCACATGTTAGACATAAAATCTTGGATTGGGAAACTATAAGACTTTGCGATACCAAAAAAGTTTTCGTACTTAATTAATTTCACAAGGACTCACTAAACTGAAATAAGGTTAAGTTGATCAAAATTTCCACACTATACCTTTATTTCTTTAATTTAAAATACCAATCTAACAAAACATGAAACATGCCAACACTTTATGAGCTAACATGATAACTAACTGATGTGCATCATGAAAATTATGTATGTTTAATTCATGGGAGTTTAATACAAGGAAGGACTAAAGATTCTTACACAAAAATCAAAATCATTTTTTTTTCGCAGTCAAAACAACTCACATTTACATAATATCATTCTGTACATAATTTGCCTCACAACATTCATGAAAGAAATATATATATATATATATGTGTGTGTGTGTCAATCAATAACTCATAACAGCATAAAATGAAATCCCATTTTTTTGCAGCAAGGTTTCATACACTATGATATGAAAAATCTAACTGGCAAGTTTAACAGTCATCACATAAAAGTCTATTATTATGATCAAAGACAATGTACTATACGCAAGTCCAAATAGTCCAAATCACACAAAGCAAGTAGATACATAAGAGCTATGACTACAAGTATCACTCGCACGAAGGGTAGGGCGTAGGGGTCAAGTTCTCTCTTCTCACACATCACTACCTAGTTTCGCAGCTTCTTTCTCACTAATGGTGCCCAGTGCTAATTTACCACTATGAGATTTGTAAGACGATAGACCCCCGTGTCTAAACCTTAATTAGCTCCAACTCTACTTTCTAAGGCAATAACTGGATCTACTTAAGTAAGTGACCTATGCCTAAATGAATAGTCAGGTTTTGCTACTCAAATAGATTAACCCTTTAAGCAAGTAAGTAATATAACAGAGTTAGTAAAGATTAACAGTTTCTACTACCCAGTTATATACTACAGTCATAGTATACAAGAGGTCATAAATCACAAGATAGATATGGGACACTGTCATTATCTAGAGATAGCTTATTATCATCCATGACTTAAAATATCACAAAGCTTTCACATCAAATATAAGTATATAAAACTTCGCTGATAATTCACTGGAACAATGTTAATAATTCACCGTAAATTCAAGTAACAATTCACTATTCCACACTTAGTGTTCAGACACATGTGTACCCTGTGATAACCATGATTATGCACACACAAACTGCGCGATAGTGAGTTGATCAGGCTCACCACCTAGCAAAGGGATGGGCACAGTCATGTTTAATACAGTGTACTACCGGTATCATCGCACCTCCATTCCAGGTAATTCAACCAGTAACCCATTCACAACTAAGCTCAAACAGAATAATGCAGCAGTTAGCCGGTCAACCAAGCAACAATCATTCAACAAACAGCACACAATTCATTCAAAAACAAACACCATGAACCGAAACTGCTTTGATACCAATTAGTGTAACACCCACTCTTGTATGCATCCAAGAGGGTTGTTTGCTAAATCGTATTAGAGTTGCAGCGGTATGGAACTCATTAATTGTAAAACTTTATCAAATATTATTTAATTTGAAACTTAAAAAAAAGTCCAGATTTGATTCTTATAAAAACCATTTGGAAAAAAATGAAATCATTACCAATCATAGGAAATTTCAATTATAAAACCCTTTGCTGAATTTTCTATACTTTTCAGAAAACCTTGCTGTCTTATAAAATCCGTATAAACTCGAATTCAGATGCGAAAAAAAATATTCCAAGCTTCTGAAAAACTAGACATCCGGGGCATCGCATACATATAAATTATGCACGATTCGGAGGTGAATAGCCCCACGGAACGGGACACGTAAAACGCTTGTGAATCCTGTCCGTTTTCTGGAAAACAGGCTGTATGGCGAAGCTTACAAAAATTCGTACAGATTTCGTATAAAAATGAAACCTGCACAGTTTGAAAGTACATTCCCGGGGCTTCGCGTGCATATAAAATAATAGTAAATCGGAGTTCGTTTGCCCCTTGAAACATGACACGTAAAGTGATTGTAAAACTGGTAAAAATTCAGCACTTAGTTAAACGTTCAAAATTCTCTTCGCAAAACGTTTTTCTGATTTTTTTTCCAAAACAGCCGCTGTTTATAAAAGTTCAAGGTAAAATAGAGATGATAAAGTCTACAGTCATCCAAGAGTACCAAAATATTAAGCATTACAGTCATCCAATCAATCAAACAGTAACAGTGAAAGTCCATGCATCAGCAAGCAACAGCAAACATCACTCCTTCAAATGCTTTTACGTCCTCCTGCCATTTAGGAAAATAGCAGCCCCAAAGGGGTGAGAATAATCCCAGTAGTGTGGCAACAAAACCAATAATATAACAGTATTAACTAGGCACAAAATCATAAACAGTCACTTCAACATATCCTTGTTCCTTTTCCTTTTTCCTTTTCATCATATATATATATATATTGCGTATATAACGCCTTTCCTTTTGCGCTTTTAGCACCGTCGTGCGCGCACTTCACAGTGGACATCAAATACATGGCACCTGAGCTCGGTGGATTCCAACTGTGGGCCTATGCGGACTGATGCCAAGTGTCCCATACCCTGGTACCTTAGGGATGCCTATATGATGCTTGCTCAAACACATGGTCCTGTACATAACTATTCTAAAATGCAAGGCTTATATGATCTTGGTACATGCATGCCATGCTATGCTTTCACACACAAAGCGTAAAAATAAATGCGGTATGATGCAAGGTGCATGCTTATATACTTGTCATATACGTTATGCTGCCACATAACAACTTTACCTCATAATCATATAGCCATCACGGCACATTCTTGGCAGTTTTCTTTCATCATAAGGAACATAATACTTTTACGGAGTATGGAGCATCATGTCACAACTTTATACCAGTAGTCAATAGTCACATTAGGTAATATCGCCTGACACTTACCTCGTGTCCATGCAATAAGCAACAGCACCAAAGTTCAGCTCACTCTATAGGAGCTACGTGCACCTAAATATATATATATATATATATATGTGACAAGTCAGAATAGGTTCCATATTAATCCAAGTCATTTCCATGATTCCCATTCTTGTATTTTATTTGATTTAGCAAGCATTCAAGGTTAATAGTTCACTGCATAACTTTTTATTCCAACCATTGCTAACAAACAAAAATCTTCAAGGCTGCATACTTATAAACCAATTCGGTCCTGCCCACTAAATTGAGTGCCACACATTTAACAATCTAAATAACCAAGTTAATAACCAAGTTAACAATTTAAAGACCACCCATGATGCATACCACCCACAGACAGCAATTAATTTCCCAAAGTCTCACACATTATAGCAACATGACTAGAGTGGTGTTTACATAATTCATTCTACTAAAGGTTAACCATTAAGAGTTTTCCAGGTCCCCAACACACACACACAGCCTCGGTTATAAGGGCTTAAAATATTCCCTTTACCCAAAATCCTACTCACATCAATTATTAACATATTAACATATCATCTTCGGTTTTCCTACCAACTAATTTTCTGACTTCTTACCTACTTTCTCATTTAACTACTCATATCTACATGGTTTAAGTAGATACCACACAGCCTGCCTCCTCTATACAAATTATCTTTCACTAGCTATCAATGACAAAATCCTAGGTTCCCACCTTTCCTCACCTAATCCGTTTGCATCTCAACAAGGAAGCATAAAGATTTATGTTCACAAGGCAACTTTTGACTTTAAGGTGCACTAGAAGAAATAAGGACAAGGTGTCCACTAACTTCCTTTCGAGGGACAAGGTGCAGGTGCATGAGTGCATAATTTTTTCCAAGTCTTCTTTGTCTAGTAACACTATGTGCGAATGCTATGCCCCCCACACTTGCGTGGCTGAGCAGCAATAATTAAGGGGACAAAACTGATTGTCTACCACAGCTAAGCAGACCGACAAGGTGGAAAGAAAAGCCAAACAAAAACCAGAACTTATACAACATGGATACAGCCACAAACCAATCAAGGAAGAAGAGAAGAATACAAGAGCTTTGAGCTTACCTTCTTGTCTACACACTCAGAATTCCAACCGAGCAAAAAGGGACAGCCATAAGTTTTGCTCTTCACTCCTAGACAGCGCACAAGGGAGCAGAAAATGATGTTGGGTTTGGTCCCAAGCTCTTCAAGATAAGTCTTTGACCGAACATAGGATGAGAGAAAGGAATGTAAGCTTGTTTTCTAAAACTACTTGCTAGCTGCCACAAGGTCGAATCAGAGTAGGGAAAAAAATATGCTTAAGTGTCTTGCTATGTTCTTAAGGGTTTGAAGGTTTGAAAGGAATAGAGAGATGAGTTTCAATATCTTGTTCTTCTTCTTATGGTTACTTATAGCCAAGGGAGGTGAAAAGGAGAGATGAGGTTAGGTGTCTTATGCCCTGCATAAGAGTTCGAGGCTGAGAACTAAGGAGAATGACTAGAGTTTCCTTAAGGTCCCTCCTAAGACTGCTCACGGTCAAAGAAGGATAAGAGTGTGTTTGGAGTAGTTGGTTTCTCTCAATGATGTCCATAGTTCAGGGGAAAAGGAGGAATACCACTTCTGACTTGTCTTCTCAATCAATCACTCACGACTAAGGGAATGAGGGGAGGAGTTAGTTTGGTTAGGCAAGTTGAAATCTGAGTCTATAATGACTATACACTCTGCACAAGGGAAAGTAAGAGAAAGGAAACTTGGAAGACTTAATAAAAGCATAACACAAGTCAGAAAGTTGGCTTGAGTCTCCTCTCTTTGGAGCGCGCAAAGAGAAGAATGGGGAGGGTTTTCTGCTCCAATCAAGAGGCATGCATACCGACCACAAATGCCTCTAGGATGCGTGTAAAATATTGCTGAACTAAGTCATCAAAAGTGACAAACATCAGCCCTTTCTTTCTGCCCAAGGCAGCGCATGCTACAAGGGAAGTGATGGCTGAATTGGTTGACAAGCAAAGACGTGATCTGAGGGCTGCAAAGATATCAGAATTCAGTGCATGCATGATCTGTGTGGGGCTGCAAAAGTCAGAATCAGAGGATGATTGATCTGTGTGGCTGCAAAGTGTCTGCAAAATATCAGGATTTGCCATGCCCTATGCGCACAAGGGCTGGAGGGGTTTGATGGTGATAGATGAGGGTGGCTTTGGTCAAACATGCAGCAACTTTTTCCTTTCACATGCTGCAAGGAGGCAGCGCTTTGTACAAGAGTGCAAGCAACAAAAGTTCCCTCTTCCCAATGCACCATGCGCATGAAGAGATAAGGAGTCATGTGAAGGAAGAGCCTAGGGTGGATACATATGAAAGGAAACACACTCAAGGGTCCCACGGTTGATGCAAAGTGGCGGTCATGATGTGTAAGTACAAGCTGGGTTTTATTTGGACATTAAACACACAATGTAGGAACTGTGTACAGCCAAAAAACGCAAGAAGGAAGGGTTAAGATGAAGGGAATTTTGGGTTGCTTAAAGTCATGGGTTCTTGGGCCCAAGTCCAAAATAGAAAATGGGTTCAAGACATAGGTCCAATTGTTTTCTTATTTAGGAATTAATCCAAACCTTCATTATTTTTATGTACCTCTAATTATTTACTAAGGGTTTACTCCTTACTTAAAATTAATGGCATACTTTTAAATGAGTACTCCTATAATTCTAAATAACAGAATGCTCCCTATTAATTTATTCCTATAACTAAAATTTCACATGCATAAAATAGGTACTTGTCTTCCATGGTAATACCAATAAATCCCTAAATTAAATTTTAATTCCGTTCTAGAGCAACATATAGATATATAATCCGCATATACATATTCTACCCCATTCCTCATTGCAATTTTAATAGGTTCGTAAATAGACGGGATGTTACACTATATATATATATATAATCTAGCCTAATATGGTAGAAGAATTTCCCTCTTCCTTTATTTCTGTTGGACAAAATATGTATAATTCGTTATCACTTTCTCTTTTTCAATCTAACCACCGGAAATATGTCTAGACTTCTAGAGAAATTGATACTTATCCAAACGAAGCATACTTGACAATAATAAGACTAACGTTTCAATTTCTAACTATACCATGTATCTCAATTTAGCTATTCAATAATTGGATTTACATTTTTATTCATTGAACTCTTGTTTAGTATATAAAAGTGTGATTTTACATAAAAAATTATGTTTGCTTTTACTTAGTTAAAATTTACTTTTAAAAGTAACTAAAAATAAAAATAATAATATAACTTTTTGCATTACGTTGATAATTTTATATTAAGTTTTATTATAAATTTACTTTTAAGATAAAAGACACTTCAATTTAAATTAACTAAAATTAATTTTGTAAACTTAAGAGCAGTCAAATTAAAATTTACAAGTACTCACCTAAGCACTCACTTACTACATTATTTTCCAAATTTTGTATTTTGTTATAACAAATAGTTCTTTTTATTATATATAAAAATAAATTAAAGTTTGTCATTTTGTAGGAGATAAAATTATCTCCTATACACACATAAATATATGTGGAATTCATTTTTTCCCTTTCTCGCTCCTTTTCTTATATAGCCCCATATGGATCTAGCATACTTTAGAGTTTAGAAGATAATTTTATCTTATAATATGGAAACTTGAAACCAATATAAAAAGGGTTTTACTTCTCTCATGTAGTATGAGAAGAGTTATCTTATGTTATGAGATAAATAAACTTGACACGTCTTTTTATGTGAGTGTAACATGAGAGATGAATCTCATGTAACATAAGAGTATAATTTCTCATATAAAAAACACAAAACATTTGTATATTATGTAATTTATAAATACAATAAAAAAATTATTGATCATCATATTTAAATACACATTTATAGATAATATATAATATAAAAGTGGACGTAAATGTTTGGAACAGTGACCAAAATGCCACTGTTTATTGACTTTTTTACCTAAATGTCACGCGAACAGTGTTATTTCCCAATTTGTCACGCGGGCAAGTTCACTACAGTGCCCAGCGAACTTGGTTTGCTGACGTGGCACGTTTCTGGTGGAACACAAGTTCGCTACTCCCAGTAGCGAACTATGATGCAATAAATGCTGACACATTGGAGAAGTTCGCTGCCACATGTAGGTGTGCCACGTGTCTGACATACCAAGTTCGCTAAAGGTCCAAGCGAACTAGGTGCCATGTGGCACAATCAAAACTAATGTATCAATCACAATAAAATTTGGAGAGGAATAGGAATATTAAATTTTTTTTGAGTGTTATGTGATATGGAGAGAAATTTTATATTATAAAATTTTTAAAACAAATAATTTAATAATATTACTCAAATTTTATTTTATGTATATATATAAAAAAATTCTTTAAATTTTGGGGGGTCCACCCCTACTTAAGTCTAAATATGTATATTGAAAATTAATAACCTTGTTAATATACTTTAAAAAACTGTAAAATTGCCTATTCCATGCTATACTTAGAATACAATACTAGCATGTTATTAGGAGTTATAATCGGTAAAATATATAGGCCTAAAAAGGTCAAACAGTGATACCAAAATACAGCTATGCTTCAAATACACGACATATAAGATGAAACATTCGGTTCTTTTGAGCAAACACCTAATCACTTTGTCTTCCCCAATAACTATATGATGGACTTGTAAGAACCAACGAAATAAAAATACAATCAAAGCAGCCAGATCGAAAAGATTACACTTGTGCAAAGATTCCCTACACTGAACCAATCTGTCTCAGAATACCGAATACTATTAAAATACATTTTAAATAAACAAAATAATTCTACAAGGTTTAATCTGTGTAACAAAATACAGTATAAAGTATAAACCCCTGGCTGGCTACCAACCCATGGTCCAATTATACTAAATGCTGGATTCCTGGGCTTTTAATCCTGATCTTTCAACTAAAAATAGTAATCCACTAAGAATGGAACTGGTAATTGCTTCAAACAAATTATCATTGTCAATGACTTCATATTCCTCAAAAATTAAATGCCATGGCCAAGCACCTCTATTTGAATGTGGATAAAGTTTGTATATTTCATCTGCACATACTACATTTGATCAGCACATTGCTTTCCCCGATCTATAATCAGTTGAAATTGCTTATAAGATTGAAGAAACCCCATGATCCTTGCTTATACTTCTATCTACTACATAAACATTTGATGTCCTCTCGCTACATTGTGAGAACTGTGTTGTTATCTACTATAGGTTTTCATCAACTTCTGAATGAAGCAAAGACGACTAGAACAAATAAAAAATATATTGTTAGGAAACCAGAAATAGATTCTGGGTAGAGACAAGAAAAACAGAGAAAGAAAAAGGAAAAGAATACTTTTGTAGTGTTTATTGAATTACAAAACATAGAGCTATGGAGAAATTTTCCTTCCAAGGGTTTCCCCTTCACAAAGGATTTACCTTTCTGTCAGTTCCCAAATGCCAACAAATCAGAATGGCCCCCCCTTCTACCCTCTTCTCTTATTTATTCTAATTCCCTTCCTCTGACCACTTTAACCACCCAAACATAACAATTCTAACTAACTACTTCCTTTCCCTATCAAATACTCTACAAGAGGAAGCAAAATTATGGGAAGAAAAATGACATATTCATATGCATTATCTACATACCTTAAGTAACTCAAAGACTGCTACTATCTACTTGTTAAAGGCTGAGACTGTTGTCTTTTGGAAGATTCGTCATGCTCAGAAGCATCTGGACTGTGGAATATATGTAGAAGTACACTGGCATTCGCAAGAAATGAAAATTTCCCAGCTTTATATCAAATGAGAAAGGAAAATTTAGAACATGTTCAATTCAAATACTTACCAATTCCATAACCAAACAAATTGATGATTGTTACCTTTGTATCAGCAAACAGAACAGCTGACAGTAAGACAACCACCCAATCCTTGACAACTCCAGCAACACGAATGGTTAAAGCACTTGTATGTGAAATCACAAGGAAAACTGATAAGTTCAGAGCAAAAGTACAAAGACAGTTGAGGATAAGCAAAACAGGTGGGAAGTTCCATAGTCCATGTTCTTCCATCCTTGGTTTCTCTAGAAATATCCACTGAACGAATAAACAAAGTGCACTGCAGAAGAATCCAAAATTGTTTTCAGACATTAATTTACAGTACACGAAAATTATTTAAAAACTTGCATAACAGTAGGTAAATTTATGAAAAGAAACACTTGCCTGCAGGGACTAACATAATACATCACCGACACAGGACTCAACTTAAGACCTTTCCTCTTAACAAAAATCTCCATGAAGATAAGTCTTAGAGCTTCACCAACGACACCTCCCATTTGGTAAACTACTCCAATCCAGTTTATATTTATCTCTCCATAAGAAGCTACTAGAACACCAAAACTAATCAGCGACATGATTAAAAGCATTCTGCAGCTCATTACCTCAAGTCCAGCAGCTACTCCAAGCACAAAAATAGCTACAAGCACTGTAATTGAGATTTGAAGAACCAGAGCGATTATGCAATTAGTTGCCATATTGGAGGAAGGTATAAATACACAATCACCATACACTGTACAACTACCAAGTTGATCAATCGATGGATCTGATTGCTTTAAATGTCTTAACATACACATTTAGCAATTATACTTTCATTTGGTAGATAACATAAATGGATGAGGATACCTAACTGAACACTACAACTTACTGATTGCCTTCAGCATTTGTGCAAATGCAACAGAAATATATAGGTGGGCAGTATTTCCCAGCCAAAGAGTCATTGCAAACATGGCCCTAATTGGCACTACTGAAGTAGCATATCTGAAATAATTAAGATATAATTACAATGGGGATTTGGAGACATCGTAAGTATTTAATGAGATCAACTATTAAGGCACATAGCCTTGAAGCTAATAAAACATTCAACAAGCACATTCTTACAAAACTAAAGCATGTAAAGGAAGACACTTGATGAGCACTATTGTTAGTTTTCAAATCAAGATATGATAGTGGAACATCTAGACATTGAAGTTCACTTGGAGAACCGCCACCAAATAAATGGCTTGAATCCTTGTCCGGAAACAGCAAACCTACAAACTAAAGGTGTCGCTATCCATTTTAAATTAGTTAACTAGAAATCAAAGTCTCATACTAATGTGACACCCTGGAAAAATAATCTTTATGATGGTAATCCAAAATTAACATTATTGTATCCCAAGCTATGAAGCACCGACACTTCAAAAATCATGACGTGTCGTGTCCGACACTTTCCGACACTCTCGGACACTCCGACACTCCCCGACACTCCAATACGCATTATAGAAATTCAAAAAAAACTTTAAAGGTTGCGTTGCGTTTAGTTTTTAGTTCCAACAATTAGATTCGTTAGATTACGATTACTATTTTATTGAGTTTAATACAAATATTTGAGATATCTTATGTTTTTTTGCAAAATTTGTGAATATTATAAGTTTAGATTCATTTTTTGTTAAATTACTGAATATTAAATATAATATACATTATATAAATTAAAATATTATTTAATATCAAAACGTGTCCTAACGTGTCGAAATCAAATATTTTTTAGAATTAACGTGTCGGAGTGTCGTGTCGTATCGTGTCACGTGTCCCGTGCCTGTATCGGTGCTACATAGATCCCAAGTACCTTGGTGACACATGTTATGCAGAGTGGGTTTCATCAAGAAACTATGAGAAATGAGATTGAAGGGCTCAAAGAGCTAGGAGGAAGCTACTGTTGTGTATTATTTAACTATTTCATGATCATTCACTGTCAAAGAAGCCAACAAGCTATATGAAATGTTGGTTTGACACTGAGCAAGCAGGATTCAGCAGCGAAACACAGAATTATAAAGGAAAGAGAACAAGGACAATCAAAACCAAGATTTGATCCTTACATTGCTCTACACCAGATATTCATTACTCATTTTCTACAGATGATCAAATTATACCGCTTAAAAGGATATATCTTCAATGATTTGGTTTTCTTCCTAGATTCCATTTTCCTAAATGGATAATATATCAAAGCTAAAAGGCATACAGCCTATACTGAAATTTTTAGCTAATATTTTTTCTCAATCAGCAAATATCTTATGATCCCACTTCTAAAATCTATCACAAACAACCGGAGAAAGTATGACAAAACCAAAAAAATTTCATATATAAAACCTTAAATCAGTTATAAACTACAGAAAGCTTCTTTATTTACTCACATTTTAGGAGTCATTCTCTCCTCAACCTTCAAAACCTGCAAGAAACAGATAAATAATCCGCATTACATAACAACAATTGATTAAATAACATATTACACCAAACACAAACACGTACCTTTAGAATTTTGGTCAATACAAAACACACAACAGAGGAGAAGACCATATGAAGTAGAGTCAACCCCAAAGGATAAGGGAAGTTAATCTCCTTAGAGGACAAAACCCACTGCAAGTAACAAATTGAAAAAAGGAAAAATATGAATCTCAGCTACATAACAACACAATTTTTACGCAGCTTCTCCTTGATTCATTCCCCAAGTCAAACACCCATGTCAAGCACAATCTAATACAAAACAGGAGAAAATAATTGATGCTCACCGGCAAGTATACCGATCGCATAAGTAATAAAGTGATAAGAAAAGTTCGTCTCCACAGGGATTGGGATCTAATATCAATTAAACTTTTTCTTAAATAATGGAATGGATTCAAATAGGGTTTGTGTGACAAATATTGTCAAATTGAATGAAATTTAAAGTAAAAACTTGTTTTTGAATTTTAATCTTGAAGAATAAAAATAAGAACAAAGATGGATAAATTATCATCAAAAAAAAATTTAATTTAATAGTTAACCCTCAATTCCTTGCAGGGTTAACCCTTTAATCCCATGAGGAACCCCAATTCCTTGCAATGTTTCTCATGGGATCAAGCAATGAACGCGATAATTTAAGCATCTGCAATCAGATAAACGTCTATTCCTAGCACGCATACAGATCGTTATCTTACCCCCTTTCGAGATCAAAACCCCAATATTCCTATCTAGGGTTTTGATCCTCAGAATATCCCCAACTATCAGATTGATCAATTCTAACAAAGGAAATATCAAAATTCGCGCAGAGTAATGATAAAGATAATTATATAAACGAACAACTATAAATCAATCCTTCGTATCAAGGGTTCACATATGGATCGTAACCCTGATTACAATAAAGAGATCTAGCCAATCAACATCATGATCGCTGATCTAAAATTCAGCATAAACTAAAAATGAAAGGGAAAGAAAATACAAAGAGGAGATCCAAGATGAAGAACACGAAGAACTCCACGGCTGCCTCCACTCCTTCCAAGTCTCCAGATCTGAATGCCCTAATTCTGTAATGAGGGCTATTTATAATTTGTTTCTTCCTTTCCAAAAATGCCCTTCAGAAACACGGCGCATCCATCCCGCAAACCGGCGCCAGTTGGCGTCGGGTTGGCCCAAGTTCGCGCTGTGATACTGCCTGATTTGCAAAAGTTGGTACTGAATGTTCGTAAAACGGCGCCATAGTGGTGCTACTTGGTGCCATCTTTCTTCTTTGGGCGCTAATTGGCGGCATTCTTCTTCAATTTGGGCGCCAATTAGCGCCATGATTCTGCACTTTATTTTTGTCTTGGTTTGGCGCTAAGTGGCGCCACTTTAGTGCTACTTAGCACCACTTTACTAACTTCGCTGAAAAGTTCATAAACTGGCGCGGGTTCGCGCTAGTATGGTGTCGATCTGCGCCATGCTTCTGGAATTATGGACTTGCATCAACAACCTTTTATAATTTGTAGTTTTCACTCATTTTACCTGTATAAATACAACCAATAGGTGAGAAGTATAATTGAAAAGAAAGAATCAATATAATTAGCAAATATATATATATATATATATATATATATATAAGTTGCTCTTTTATGAATCAATTCTTATCAATTATTACACAGAAAACTACACTTGCCAGAGGCATATCAAACCATTCCCAGATTTAAACGTTGCTGTCCCTAGCACTGTACAAAACTCAATTCAGGAAATATTCAATTAATCCAACATAACATTCCAAAGACACTCTCAAACACAATATGCCATGCATGCCTGACTCAATATCATATACTCCCAATATTGTCATCAGCTTCTTAAAGATGCAAGTCTACATTGATTACCCCTCACACAGATAATAATAATAATATTCACTCACTCTCAGTGTTTAAGGGTATCATGAGCACTCAATTACTCAAAGCTATAATACTATTATAGGCTTGATCATATTCTCAAAAATTCTTAAAATTGAAGAATCAAACACATGCATCAATTCATCAAAAGGACTTCACAGGTTGTAACTTGGCCGGGGTAACAGGTAGGAAAATATGGAAAGTAGTTCAAACAACAATGAGATTGAAACTGATATTATTTCACTTTTAACACATTCAACTCAATTATTTTGCTCCACTAACATTCCCACAGAATTTCGGGAATTAATTCCTTCTAGCCACCTTTTACTCTTT
>JAVKPL010000401.1:0-14667 GCA_032173675.1 Gastrolobium villosum
ACTCACCCCTTTTCCTCACTTTTCTGTCGCGTCGTTCCTTCTTCTCCCGTGCGCAGCAGCCCCTCCATGGCCAAAAGCTTGGAAAAATCCCATTTCTTGTAACTTACTCATTTTTCCACCAAATCAAGTGATCTTTGGCTTGAAACTTGATGCAAATCAATTTCTAAAGCCATTGGTAGTAGTATTAAGCTATGAAACCCACCACATTTTGAGAAAACCCTCCCCGAACCCGCGGCCAAGTGTTATAGAGTTGTGTTTATGGAGTTGTTTGGAGCTCCAATGGTTGGATATGATGTGGTGGAGCCTTATGCCTTGAATTTGGGTAAGCTTCTTCACCATTTGAATGGCTTAATTTATGGATTTGATTTATGAACCCTAAGTAGGATTTTGTTGATTTGTATGGTTAGGGAGCTCAAATGGAAAATGTGCATTAGATGATAATGTCTTAGAATGATGTGTTGGAGCTAGAAATGCCATGAAAATTCTAGGTGAAAAAGATGATTTTATAACTTAGAAAAAATTGATGTGTTATGAAATTGTGAGGTTAAGTTGTGTGATAATGGTGTGGTGAGTTGTTGTATAATGTGGTAATATGATTGTATAATGATGATTTATGCAATAAAATTTATGGTGATATTGGATTTTGTAACTTAGTGAAATTGGTGGAAATTGATGAAAATGTGAAATGTAAACATGCATTGTAATGGATGGAAGTGATGGAAGGTGTGTTGGTATATGTAAATGATAGGATTATATGATGAGTGTAAGTGTTAAATTGGATTGATAACCTTGTTGGATGGTTCCTTGTAAATTTCGAACCATGTGGAATTGGAAGGAAGAATGTTGGATGTATTGAGTATGTGGTAATTGGACCTATAGTGATGTATAAGGAAAAATAAGTGTAAATGGCCATTTGGCCTAAGTGGTTGTGTTTATGTATAATTGTTGTGAATTGAATTGGATGTATGCAAGTGTTGATGACATTGTTTAATTGACGAATATAGGTTACCTCGCATGGACGCAATAGAAGCGGATTAGCTTGGAGCTTACGTGGAAACAATAATATTTATGGAGTGAGGTAAACCTTTGGAATTTGGGTTTAGTCCCTTGTGTGCTCCACCACGCCTAGTGGAAGGTTGTGCTTAGAATTTGTGTTGTTGAACATTATGTGGATATGTAGGTTCATGCATTATTGCTTGATTGTGTGACATGCTTGGAGCATGTTGTGTGTAAATTGTTTGATCTCTGGCCAGTAGATGTATGTTTGTTTGGACTTCCGCTGGATATTCCATTGGGGATTCCGGTCGGGTTTTGCCGTGGGGCCGACTCTGGGAGGGTACCGGGATGATCCAAATGTGGAACTTCCGCTGGATAGGGCTCATGAGGAGTTCCAGTTGGATTTTTCCATGGGTCGTCTCAACCATGGGAGAGGAACCATGAATATTCTGGGAGTTATATGATGGGGTCCTTGAACGTAATCCTGATGTGGATGTTCTTGGATTTGTCCCCAGTTGTTTGTCGTATTGTATGTCATGCATTTTACATAATGTTAATTGTTGCACATTGAGTGAGCCATGGGGTGGAGTGATCCTCTAGTACCCTTTTTTTACTAAGATATATTTGAATATCTCACCCCGCGTTTGGGGACATCATTTCAGGTCATGTTGAGCATGAAGGGTCTTTGGGGCAAGAGCCCCGCGTAGAAGAGGAGTTGAGCATAAGGTGCATTTAGAGGGCATGACATATTGAAGGATTCCATGTGATGCACATAGCATAGTGTTTAGTATTTGGACTTAGGTTATGATCTATTGCATGTTGATATTGCCATACTTTTGTATGTTCATAACTATATACTAAGTCTTTGTAATTCATATATATTTTATGCCTCTTTGTTTATATTTGTATTTGAGTGAGAATGAGACTTGTCCATAGCCACATACGTTGTATTTTGGAGGCATTTGAGTATTATGATGTAAAGTGACCATTTTGATGTTTAAATGGCCTTGGAATTAGGAAATATTGTAATTGATGCATTATATGATGAATATGCATGATGGGAGGGACTAGAGCCTACATTAGTAAGGGTACATATGTTCTATTAAGTATTAAAGAGTTAGGAATGAAGTTAGAGATCCCTTGTGGAGTCAAAAAGCTGTCAAAAATGAGATTTCACAGTAGGGAATCGATTCCCTGCTGTTGGGAATCGATTCCCTGAAATAGAGTACGTTAATTTCAGCCAATGTGAAGGTTGGGAATCGATTCCTTGAGGTTGGGAATCGATTCCTTAAAACAGGGGAGCAAAATTTAAGCTTCTGTGTGTTATTGTAGCTGCTAGAAATCAATTGCTTGAGGTTGGGAATCGATTCCCACGGTGCAAAAGTTGAAAAATTGTCATTTTATAACCTAGGTTAAATGGTATTGCGTAGTGGAGTTAGTAAAATTGGCTTAACTTGAACTACAGAGCTCCGAATTGAACGCGGTTTGAAACCACGCGTAGCTAGTTAAGAGAGATATAACATGATAAGATATGAGAGTCAAAAGATAAGTTTTAAATTAATTGGGTAATAAGAAAGATAGTGAATATCTGTAAGTTTTATGCTTCCGCGAGCTTTGCATTTACAATTACGGTGTTGTTTTTAATTGATTACGGAAGGGGTTAATGTTTAAAGAAAGGAAAGTAATAAAAGAAAAAGTTTACCCGTAATTTAATTAACTCAATTACTGTGATTGTAACTGCGCTTAATATCATAATCAATGTTAACAATACCGGTACATAACGGGTTGTTACATTTTATGGTATCAGAGCAGTTTCTTAGGGAACTCTGATGATTGTGTGATTGTGGTGAGTGCTATATAATTGTACGTAGACTCTTATTGATTACTGCAAATGAGATTCCTTAGTTTGGGCCTGATCAACCCATTTCTTCGTGTCATAGGTGAGGCCATTATAAGATGCCTTCGTGACAACCCTGGAGCACCAATGCCAGTCCGTAGACTGAGGTCGTGGTTGCAGTGTTGATTTCTCCACAGACATAGATGTTGGTAAGTGGATTATATGTAGTTGAGGACTTAGTGAGAACGAATTGGAGGTATGTCTAACCATTTTAGGTAGAATGCTATCATAGTTGGATTTTTGGTCTTATGGTTAGTAAGTATGATTGAAATGAGTTGATATCATGATGGTAGTGTTGGTGAATATTCCCTATATGCATGGGTAGTTAAAATAATTGAGTATATATATCGATTTTGTGGTATAACATTGACATGGAGGGTGACTTGGAACCCCGATGAATTCTTGAGAATTTGAATATGTGTGCTTATATGTAAGCTTAGACGCAGTAAGATTAAATTAGAAGGTTATAAGTCCCTTGTGAAGGGCATACACTGTAATGAATTAAGATGTTTGGATGAAGAAATAATCTGAATCTTCGAAATCTGAGTTGAGGAATGTGAGTACCTTGGAAAGACTATGATAGTGATGTGTTAGGTACTTCAATGTTAGAATATGGGATTTTAGTCCATGATGATTTAATATTGGTCGAACATGAGTGAGAGTAAAATAATATAAAGTATAAGGTAAGAAGTTGAGGAAATGGCCATGGATGGCATTAGACAGGTTTATTGAGAGAATGACGGTCCAAAATAGAATGATGGGCTGACTGGACAAATGTGTCATAAGGGAAACAAATGTGGTATGAGAAAGTATGACCAAATGTGGTGTAGAAATGGTGTTAATATGTTTTTATAATGTTGAATAGTTGTGATTTGCTTATGATGTGGCCTAATTATATGTGGGCATTGAGGTATGAGGTCTTACTTGAGAATGGCTCCTTGTAGAGGTTCAGGTGGTATATTACATAAGAGGATTGGCCCTGAATGGATGTCTCTTGGAAACTCCAAGAGATAATTAATGTATTTTGAAAAGGGCTTAATTGCTAGGGAGTATTTGAAATGGACTATAATAATACAAAAATTGCATGAGGGTTTATATATATATTGTGATAAAAGATGGATAATGATCTTGTGACGGCGTGTGAATGCCGGGGTGCCTATATATAACTATGTGCGTGTGTCTGCCGGGGGGCCTATATATATATATATATATATATATATATATATATATATATATATATGTTGTAATGAATTAGTAAATTCTTTGGTAAAAGAACAATGATGTAAGTGAAATCCCCTATGATGGGAATTGTGTGAAGAGATTGTCTCTTTGGAGTGTCATTCGACGCTCAATCTGGTATGGGATTCATTATGGAGTCCCGGTGTGCAAGTTATACCTTAGCACACATGCTGATAATGATGTGATGATTAAGATTGTCATGTGTTCCCTTGTGGATTGAATCCTAAGAGGTGTTTCTCTTGGAAGTCCCAGGTGAGCACCGCTCGAAGTTGAGATTTACCTGGTGGTCCTGATGCGCTGAATGCATGGACTAGTAAATGATGGCACTCCTGGTGTCGTAGCGAAACACTAAGTGGAAAAGTGATGTTGTTTAATGAAATGGATCTTCTACAATGTTGAGCATAGTTGCTATGAGTCATGTCAGGCAATGGATTAGAACTGTACCAAGGATGGGTACTAGTAAGAGTTGTGAAATATGTGCCGAAGTATGAGAAAGATGTTAGAATCATGTGGTGAAGATTATGTTATGGACTAGGACTAATGACTAGTCAAGTTAAATGAGTAGACCGTTCAAGGAAAGAACCATATCTAGCAAGCCATAGTGGATTGTGCATAAGTAAGATATAACTAGTATACCATTATGTGTCTATATAAAACACTTTTTGCCATTAAATACGGATATGATGTGAATATTTTTATCTCCGTATGGATTATGTTCCCGGAGACTATTATTGTCTTGTATAAGTAATGTGATGTGAGGAAGTATCTTGTGTTAGTGGGACTATTAGTATAGCCGATGGCATGTTACCTCTTCTTGCGTGAATTATAAGGATAGATTCTCTGATTGGTGGGTTATTGCACCTGGGGCCCTTAGGACAGCAAGAGCTCGAGGGGTTAAACCTGAGAATGTTTTTACCCATTGCATTGGAGTATTGTATCTTGTGAGGAACACAAGAGGTGAATTTGGATAACCTAAAGTGAACAGTAATATGCCAAATAGGACGTAATACGTGAGGTTCCATGAGATGGTAGTTGAGTTATGATTTTTAGCACTCGAAGATGTGCATGTGCGTATACCAAATGTGGTGGTATGGATTCGGGTTTTACGAAAATTGTGAAGTGAATCGTGGGAGTCTCACCCTATGTGAAGGGAATATAAAATAGATTAGCACTGATGGATTGAGTCAAGGTCTTCTGGGAAGGCTTGTGATGACGAGATGTTAAGATGGTGGCCTGATGGCCTTTCATAAAGGATTAATTGTGATGGAGTCAAGTACGAAGATGATACTAGCTGGTAAATAGAATGGTACTTGGTGAAATAAAAGGCGGATAGTTTTGATTTTATGGTGGAATATGTGTTGAAAATGCACAATGTTGATGTTTTTCTTGACTAGGTAACATGATATATGATTGTGTGTGCTTGTAGTACTTTGAATAGTCCGAGAGACTTGTATACCAGCCGATATTGAATTAGGAAAGTAATGACAGTGATGGATTTAGTTCCATATGGCATGATAAGTAAGTTTCGAAAATCCCTATATAATGGGACATGTATGAGAGAGATATGATATGGTACCTTAGAATGGTACGTACTGGTTGAATGAAATGACTATGAAGGTGAGGTGTACAGAATGAATAATTAAAGATAATTGTTAGTGGAAATCTTAGGCATGTTGCCTTTAATGTGAAAATCAATGATGAATTATATGTCAATCTTTGAGATGGTTAGGTGAAATTGTAAGTATGATCTTGTATATAGAAATTCATGAGTGGATTCGTGGTTGAAGACTTTGAAAAGGCTAATGTGATTTAATAATGGTAATGTGTGGTCCATTAGGTACCGGTTGAATGTCTTGAGAAATTGATTCGCCAAAGTATTTTGGTGGAAGTTGTAAACCTGAGGTTAGATTCGACAGTTGGGCACAGAGATGGTGCTTGTTTTAAGATCAAGTGCAGAAGTGGAATTGCACGTTGTAGGTTAAGAACATGAGAAGAAGTATATGTATATACAACTTGTGGCTAAATGCCGAAAATGGGGAATTATTCCCTCAGAAAAGGAAAGTTGCAATTAGTGTAAACTAGATGATAAACTCGGTGAAATTGCGCCGAGGAACTGTTGCGGATACCAGAATGGTATGTAGTGTGGACTAAGATGTGTAAAAAAATTGATTGTTTAACAAAGTGATCTCATGTGATGAGTGTTACCGAAAGGGATTCAATGATGAAATTTCTAGAGTTCACAGGAATAAAAATTTAATTGATGGATAAGTATGGGATGAAATGTGTCAAAGAGTAATAGTTGCCGGTGAGGCACAGATTGAATTGGACTGGAAATTGTGGGCCAGTTAACTAGATTAGCAAGATTTCCAAGAGAAATTATGGGCTATATATATTAGGTAGCCTGACTATTGAAAAGGAATTGGTAAAGAGGAGAAAGTGCGCAACTGCGATGTGTACTCCGGCTGTTCACATGTGGTGACACCGGATGATATTGAAATTTGGGAGGACTTGAAGACTCCCGTTGGGCCTTGGAAATATTGGGCCATTGTGAATAGAGGCTGAGAATCCAAAGAATTGAAATGTAAATATTCAGTGAGAAGCTCGCACACATGATGAAGCTACGTAAGGACGGGAGACTGAGATTCTCCGGCTGTATCCTGAGTAAGTATATGAGTATAATTTAATTTTGCGGACAAAATTCCAAAAAGGTGGGGTGAATATAACACCTCGTAAATTTAAATGTGAATTTATATGATATAATGTGGGTTAAAAGGGTAGGACTAGCGAAAATCATGAAATTGGGGTCAAAATATGTACCAAGGGAAAAATTGTAATTTGCCAAAAACGTAACCCGAAGCTTGAAAAATTGAGTAGGAGATCTCAAATGATAAAAATAATGCCGGAAATGGATTCAGGACGAAAAATTGAGTGAATAGGCAAGTTTTGAAAATTTTGATGAATAATGATTTTCCCGGTGTAAAATACAGAGGTATAATTGTACCGATAAGAGTGAAATTTTTATGAGTATTTTTGGGAAACAAAAATATGTCATGAACCAGAAAAATATGTAGATTTTGAATTTGTGATCGGAATTATGTGATTGATGAAAGTTAAAACGCGTGTGGGACCCGCCGGTGACATAAGTGAGTCAAACTCACCCTTTTTGCTCACTTTTCTCTCTCTTCCCTCCTTCTTCTCCCGTGCGCAGCAGCCCCTGCATGGCCAAAAGCTTGGAAAAACCCCATTTCTTGTAACTTGCTCATTTCTCCACCAAATCAAGTGATCTTTGGCTTGAAACTTGATGAAAATCACATTCTAAAGCCATTGGTAGTAGTATTAAGCCATGAAACCCACCACATTTTGAGAAAAACCCTCCCCAAACCCGCGGCCAAGTGTTGTAGATTTGTGTTCATGGAGTTGTTTGGAGCTCCAATGGTTGGATGTGATGTGGTGGAGCCTTATGCCTTGAATTTGGGTAAGCTTCTTCACCATTTGAGTGGCTTAATTTGTGGATTTGATTTATGAACCCTAAGTGGGATTTTGTTGATTTGTATGGTTAGGGAGCTCAAATGGAAAATGGGCATTAGATGATAATGTCTTAGAATGATGTGTTGGAGCTAGAATTGCTATGAAAATTCTAAGTGAAAAATATGATTTTATAACTTAGAAAAAATTGACGTGTCATGAAATGGTGAGGTTAAGTTGTGTGATAAGGGTGTGTTGAGTTGTTGTATAATGTGGTAATATGATTGTATAATGATGATTTATGCAATAAAATTTATGGTGATATTGGATTTTGTAACTTAGTGAAATTGGTGGAAATTGATGAAAATGAGAAATGTAAACATGCATTGTAATGGATGGAAATGATGGAAGGTGTGTTGGTATATGAAAATGATAGGATTATTGATGAGTGTAAGTGTTAAATTGGACTGATAACCTTGTTGGATGGTTCCTTGTAAATTTCTAACCATGTGGAATTGGAAGGAAGAATGTTGGATGTATTGAGTATGTGGTAATTGGACCTATAGTAATGTATAAGGAAAAATAAGTGTAAATGGCCATTTGGCCTAAGTGGTTGTGTTTATGTATAATTGTTGTGAATTGAATTGGATGTATGCAAGTGTCGATGACATTGGTTAATTGACGAATATAGGTTACCTCGCACGGACGCAATAGAAGCGGATTAAGCTTGGAGCTTACGTGGAAACAAAAATATTTATGGAGTTGAGGTAAACCTTTGGAACTTGGGTTTAGTCCCTAGTGTGCTCCACCACGCCTAGTGCAAGGTTGTAGTTGGAATTTGTGTTGTTGAACAATGTGTGAATATGTATGTTCATGCATTATTGCTTGATTGTGTGACATGCTTGGAGCATGTTGTGTGTAAATTGTTTGATCTATGGCCAGTAGATGTGTGTTGGTTTGGACTTCCGCTGGATATTCCGGTCAGGTTTTGCCGTGGGGCCGACTCTGGGAGCGGTACCAAGATGATCCAAATGTGGGACTTCCGCTAGATAGGGCTCATGAGGAGTTCCAGTTGGGTTTTGCCATGGGGTCGCCTCAACCATGGGAGATGCACCAGGAAGATTCTGGGAGTTATATGATGGGGTCCTTGAACGTAATCCTGATGTGGTTGTTCTTGGATTTGTCCCCAGTTGTTTGTGGTATTGTATGTCATGCATTTTACATAATGTTAATTGTTGCACATTGAGTGAGCCATGGGGTGGAGTGATCCTCTAGTACCCTTGGTTTACTAAGATATATTTGTATATCTCACCCCGCGTTTGGGGACATCATTTCAGGTCATGTTGAGCATGGAGGATCTTTGGGGCAAGAGGCCCGCGTAGCGGAGGAGTTGAGCATGAGGTGCATTTGGAGGGCATGACATATTGAAGGATTCCATGTGATGCACATAGCATAGTGTTTAGTATTTGGACTTAGGTTATGATCTATTGCATGTTGATATTGCCATACTTTTGTATGTTCATAACTATATGCTAAGTCTTTGTAATTCATGTATATTTTATGCCTCTTTGTTTATATTTGTATTTGAGTGAGCATGGGACTTGTCCATAGCCACATATGTTGTATTTTGGAGGCATTTGAGTATTATGATGTAAAGTGACCATTTTGATGTTTAAATGGCCTTGGAATTAGGAAATATTGTAATTGATGCATTATATGATGAATATGAATGATGGGAGGGCCTAGAGCCTACATTAATAAGGGTACATGTGTTATATTAAGTATTAAAGTGTTAGGAATGAAATTAGAGATCCCTTGTGGAGTCAAGAAGCTGTCAAAACTGAGATTTCACAGTAGGGAATTGATTCCCTGCTGCTGGGAATCGATTCCCAGAAACAGAGCACGTGAATTTTGATATGCTCCCAGCATATATACTTTTATAGATCAAAAACAGCAGGAAATCAGATCTAAAACTGTGTATAAAAGTGTATATGTGGTGAAATTATTGAGTAAAAATTGTCAGACACTCTTTCACTCAGATTCTTCATGTTTACAGGAGGAAAATGACAAATAAAGGAGCTAGAAGAAAAATCAGACAGAAGCCCCACGCTCCAAGCGTAGGAACCCACGCTTGAAGCGTGGGAAAAAACTTCAAGACAGTGAGTCCACGCTTCAAGCGTGAACTCCACGCTTGAAGCGTGGAGAAGACAAAAAGAGGCAGAAGCTCCACGCTTGGACGTGGATCCTGCGCTCCAAGCGTGGGATTGAGATGGACAGCTGTCAGTTGCGAGAAAAGGAGGATTCTCAGGTTATAAAAAGGGCATGAGGCAACCCTAGAAGGCACTTCTGATATTCTGAACAACTGAGGTCATTCGGAGGCGGAAGCTCTGGAGAGAGATCTCTTCTTCTACCTTTCTGTAGTTCTTTTAGTTTATGTTTTCAAATTGAATATTGGATTCTAGCCATGATAATGGTTGGCTAGAACCTCTTTGCTGTAGTTAGGGTCACGAACCCTTGTGAACCCCTGATACAATGGATTGAGTTTTTATTGATATATTTATCTTTTGAATTTCGTTCTATTCTGATCGTATTGTTATTGTTATTATTAGATCCGATCAATCTAGTAAGTAATAATAAATCTGAGGATTAGGGCCAACAAGAGGGATCTGAGGTCTTTAATCCAGAAAGGGGATAGAACGACGGTATGAACATGATCTAGACATAGACATGATTCATATTGTAGATGTTTTAATTATCGATCTTTATGCTTGATCTCATATAGGGCACCTCAAGGAATTAGGGTTCTATATGAGATTAAAGGGTTAATTCCTCAAAGGATTGAGAATTAACTATTGATACTTTTATCTGATAATTATCTAATTTCACGATTTATATATTAATATTTAACTTAATCCAGAGTAAAAGGTGGGGATCATCGGTGAGTGTTCTCTAACTGCAGCGTTTTTCTCACATATTCAAACCCTTATTTTATTTCTTTTTCAAAAAGAACCAAAAACAAGTCTTTTTATTATTCAAATCAAATTCCCACACAATCCTGACATTCGTGTCAAAAACATCTTTGAAGATTTAATCTTAAAAGGAAGAGTTTTAATTGATCTAGACACACTCTCTGTGGATACGAACTTTGACTTATCATTGTATTACTTGCGCGATTCGGTACACTTGCCGATTCACGTCAAGTTTTTGGCGCCGTTGCCGGGGAGTGTTTTTCTTAAATCAATTAATCTTGATTTTAAAGATTAAATTGTTTTTATTTTATTTTATTTTATTTTTGTTTTGAATCTGTGCTACTAATCTTTTCTCTGAAGTTATATGCAAATCAGTGCTTTTCTAAGGAGAAGCGAACGAATTGCTCAAAAAGAGAAGGAAAGAAAAAGGGCACAGACAATTCCCATTCCAGTAGCCGAAACCCTAGAGATGGCTGCCTTTAATCAGAATGCTGATCCTAGGATGAACACCATCCTCACGCCTATCTTCAACAGGCCCAATGCTGGAATTGTTCCACCAGAACTTGGGAACAATCAATGGGAGCTCAAGTCCAACATCATTCAGTTGGCCGAGAGAGAAAAGTATGGAGGAGAGGACAATGAAGATCCTCACAGATTCATTGACAGATTTTTACGAATCTGTGACTCTACAAAGCCTCCACATGTTTCTGATGATGCAATACGATTAAGACTTTTCCCTTTTTCTGTTAAGGGAAAAGCTCTTGATTGGATGGAAAGACAACCTGCGGATAGCATCATCTCTTGGGAAAATTTATCTGAAAAATTCTTTGCAGAGTTCTTCCCCATGGAGAAATACAACAACATGGTGAATGATATCACCTCCTTCAAACAACAATTTGGAGAGACCATCTGCGCTTCTTGGAATAGATTCAAGGCCCTCATGAGAAAGGTTCCTCATTATAACCTATCTCAAGGGGACCAAGTGAGAATCTTCTTCAATGGTTGTTTACCAGAAACGAAATTGGTTATTAATACTGCAGCAGGCGGTTCTTTGGGTGATAAACTAGCTTCTGAGTCATATCATCTTATTGACAAGTTAGCTAAGAACGAGAATGAAACATCTATAAGGACAGGAAAAAGGGAAGCAGTGCCAATCAATGATAATAGTGCAATGCTGGCAGAACAAAAGTTGTTATCACAACAAATGTCCAATCTGCATGCGAAGTTTGAAAGGATGCAGCTTTCAAAAGTTCAAGCAAGTGCAGTTGTCCTTGATTGTGAGTATTGTCATGAAGATCATGACACCAATACTTGTCCTACATTGATGTCCTCAGATTCTACTCAACAATTTCAGGTAAATGGTATTTGGTATGATCAGCGCCCTAATCAGCAAAATTTCTCAAGAAATCAAAATAATGCTGCTGGTGGTAATAATTACCAAAGGAAAAGTTATCAAGGTACTGGTTTAGATATGACATCAGACAACTATCTAAAACCACCACCTATTCCAAAAAAAGAGCCTTCTGATCTGGAGCGTTTAGTCGGAACATTAGCACAAAGTACTAACGCTTTCATGGAAGAAAGTAAGGCTAATCAAAGAAGTACCAATGCTTTCATTGAGGAGAGCAGAGCTGATTCCAGAAATACAAAAGCTTCAATCAAGAACCTGGAATATCAGATTGGTCAACTAGCCCAACAATTATCTGATAGAGCTCCAGGTACCTTTCCTGGTAACACTACTACTAACCCCAAGGAAGATTGTCTGGCAGTTACAACTAGAAGTGGGAAAGTGGTATCATCACCACCAAAACCTATTGAGAAGGAAAAGAAGATCGAACAAGAGGAGAAACCTGAAAAAGAAAAGGAAAAATCTCCTGAAATATTGAAACCAACTGATGATGAGAAGGAGACAGCTACTCTTCCAAAAGAAAAATTTGAACTTAGTGAAGAGTATCTAATGAAAATGGCACCTTATCCTGGAAGGTTGAAGCCAGAATTAAAAGCCAAGAGTTATGACAGATTTCTTGATCTTTTCAAGAAATTGCATGTGAACATTCCGTTCGCTGAAGCATTGGCTAATATGCCAAACTATGCCAAATTCATGAAAGATCTCCTTTCCAGGAAGCAAAAGCTACAGGAATGCCAAACAGTTGCACTTAATGAGAAGTGCAGTGCTATTATCACTAGGAAGTTTCCTCCCAAACTTCGTGATCCTGGAAGCTTTAATATTGAAATTGAAATAGGAGACACAAAGATTGGCAAAGCTTTGTGTGATTTAGGGGCAAGTATTAATCTGATGCCCTTATCTGTTTGTAAAGCCTTAGGGATCACTGAATTGAAGCCTACTCTGGTTTCTCTTCAGCTTGCTGATAGATCCTTGAGGAAGCCAAGTGGAATAGTCGAAGATGTTCTTGTAAAAATTGACAAGTTCATCTTTCCGGCTGATTTTATTGTGCTTGATATGGAGGTTGAGAATGAAATGCCTCTCATATTGGGTAGACCTTTCCTGGCCACAGCCCGTGCAATGATTGATGTAGAACAGGGAAAGCTGGTGCTAAGGATGAATGAAGACACAATCACTGTCAATGTCTTTGATGCAATAAAAAGACCATATGATGATAGTGATTGTTTTGAAATTAATGTCTTAGAGGAAGTGATGCATGAAGATGAAACCCCCTTGCAAGAATTGACTGTTGAATTGCAAGAAAGAGATCATATCCCTTTTGAGGAAGACATTAAAGTTGCTAATGAGTTGCTTGAACAGAAAACTTCTGACAAGGAAATAGGTGCTCCTAAAGTTGATCTTAAGGAGTTACCTCCAGCCCTAAAGTATATGTTCCTGGGTGACAATGAAACATATCCAGTGATCATAAATAACAGGTTATCTGCTAATGATGAGAAGAAACTGAAAGAAATTCTTTTAAAGCATAAGACTGCTTTAGGATGGTCCATGGCTGATCTTAAGGGTATAAGTCCTTCTTTCTGTACGCATAAAATTCTCATGGAGAATGATATCAAACCTGTAAGGCAGCCTCAAAGGAGATTAAACCCCATGATGAAAGAAGTGGTGAGAAAAGAAGTAGTTAAACTTCTTGATGCTGGAATGATTTATTCAATATCAGATACTGCATGGGTAAGTCCTGTACAAACTGTGCCAAAGAAAGGAGGTGTCACTGTGGTGAAGAACGATAAAGATGAATTAATCTCTACCAGGACAATTACTGGATGGAGAATGTGTGTTGACTATAGAAGGCTTAATGAAGCAACTAGGAAGGATCATTTTCCTCTCCCTTTTGTGGATCAAATGCTGGAAAGGTTAGCAGGTCATTCTTATTATTGTTTCCTTGATGGATACAGTGGTTATAATCAAATTGCAGTGACTCCGGAAGATCAGGAAAAGACAGCATTCACTTGTCCTTTTGGCGTTTTTGCCTATAGGAGAATGCCGTTTGGATTGTGCAATGCACCTGCTACTTTTCAGAGGTGCATGTTATCAATCTTCTCAGATATGGTAGAAAAGTTCTTAGAGGTATTCATGGATGACTTTTCGGTATTTGGCTCTTGTTTTGATGATTGCTTAGGCAACTTATCTAAAGTACTGAAAAGATGTCAGGAGACAAACCTGGTCCTTAACTGGGAAAAATGTCACTTCATGGTCCAAGAAGGCATTGTGCTTGGACACAAAATTTCTAAGGAAGGTATAGAAGTTGATAGAGCAAAACTAATGCTCATTGAAAAACTACCTCCTCCAATTAATGTTAATGGAGTGAGAAGTTTCCTTGGTCATGCTGGCTTTTATAGAAGATTCATCAAAGACTTCTCTAAAATTGCCAAGCCACTAAGTCAACTTCTCATGAAAGACAATGAGTTCGTTTTTGATGATGCGTGTCTTAAAGCCTTTAATTTATTAAAGGAAAAACTCACTACTGCTCCTGTCTTGGTTTCACCTGATTGGAGTATGCCATTTGAGTTGATGTGCGATGCTAGTGATCTTGCTATTGGTGCTGTTCTTGGCCAACGAAGAAACAAACTGTTGCACGTAATTTACTATGCTAGCAAAGTTCTGAATGAAGCACAGGTAAACTATGCAACAACAGAGAA